>PVHX01015802.1:0-45354 GCA_004024805.1 Geosciurus inauris
CCCAATTAAAATCCCAAAGGCCTTTCTTATAGAAATAGAAAAGGCAATCATGAAATTCATTTGGAAAAATAAGAGACCGAGAATAGCTAAAGCTATCCTGAGCAAGAAGAGTGAAGCAGGAGGCATCACAATACCAGACCTTAAACTTTACTACAAAGCAATAGTAACAAAAACGGCATGGTACTGGCACCAAAACAGATATGTAGACCAATGGTACAGAATAGAAGACACAGAGAGTAATGCACATAAATACAGCTATCTCATACTAGACAAAGGTGCCAAAAATATACATTGGAGAAAAGATAGCCTTTTCAACAAATGGTGCTGGGAAAACTGGAAATCCATATGCAGTAAAATGAAACTAAACCCCTATCTCTCACCATGCACAAAACTCAAGTCCAAGTGGATCAAAGACCTAGGAATTAGACCAGAGACTCTGCGGCTAATTGAGGAGAAAGTAGGTCCAAATCTTCATCACATGGAATTAGGCCCCATATTCCTTAACAAGACACCTATAGCACGAGAAATAAAAGCAAGAATCAATAAATCGGATGGACTTAAACTAAAAAGCTTCTTCTCAGCAAGAGAAACTATCAATGAAGTGAACAGAGAGCCTACATTCTGGGAGCAAATTTTTGCCACACGCACATCAGACAGAGCACTGATCTCCAGGATATATAAAGAGCTCAAAAACTTAACACCAAAAAAACAAATAATCCAATCAATAAATGGGCTAAGGAGCTGAATAGAAACGTCTCAGAAGATGATATACAATCCATAAACATATATATGAAGAAATGTTCAACGTCTCTAGCCATTAGAGAAATGCAAATCAAAACTACCCATCAGATTTCATCTCACCCCAGTCAGAATGGCAGCCATCCAAAATACCAGCAACAATAAGTGCTGGCAAGGATGTGGAGAAAAAGGTACACTTAAACATTGCTGGTGGGATTGCACATTGGTGCAACCAATCTGGAAAGTAGTATGGAGACTGCTTAAAAAACTTGGAATGGAACCACCATTTGACCCAGCTATCCCACTCCTTGGCCTATACCCTAAAGACTTAAAAACAAGGCTGGGATTATGGCGCAGTGGTAGCGTGCTCACCTAGCATGCGTGAGGCACTGGGTTCGATCTCCAGCACCACATAAAAATAAAATAAAGATATTAAAAAAAAAAAAAGACTTAAAAACAGCCCACTACAGTAAAGCAGCCACTTCAATGTTTATAGCAGCACAATTCACAATTGCAAAACTGTGGAAGCAACCCAGATGTCCTTCAATAGATGAATGGATAACGAAATTGTGGTACATATACACAATGGAATATTATTCAGCAATAAAAGAGAATAAAATTATGGCATTTGCAGGCAAATGGATGGAATTGGAAAGCATTATGCTAAGTGAAGTAAGCCAATCCCAAAAAAACAAATGCCAAATGGTCTCTCTGATTAGTAGATGCTGATGAATAAGGGAGGCGGGAATGGGAAACATAAGAGAAATAGAGAAACACTGGACACGACATGGGGGAGGCGGGGGGCAGGAAAGGGGAGTAGGTATAGTAAAGATGGTTGATAAAAAATATATATAATTATATACATATATACTGTTCATTGAAAGTGCATATAAAGGTGTTTAATATGAAGAATTTAATCTGCTTATAATTTTGTGCAAAGTTAGAAAAATTATGATTGTAACAATTTTTTTCTATTTGCCTCAACAAATGTTTTCAGTGTACAGTGTGTACAGCTTCTGAAAATTTGTTTTTTTCTGTTATGTTTGATAACATGTATTAAAATGCAATTTTTGAGAAATAATAAAAAAACACACAAAAAAAGAAATACAAAAAATAAAAAAAATACAAAAAAAAAGAATACAAATAATGATAAATGCTGACACAGAAATGGGGAACAAGGATTACTTACACTCTGCAGGTGGAAGTGTATATTAGTATAACCACTATGGAAATCAGTATGGAGATTTTTCAAAAGACAAGCAGTGGGAATGTCATGTGATCCAACTACACCACTCTTTGATATTTATCCAAAAGAATTAATGTTAGTATACTTCAGTGATACATGTATACACATGTTAATAGCAGCTCAATTCACAGTAGCCAAGTGAGGGAACCACCGTAGGTGTCTTTCAATGGATGAATGGATAAGGAAAATATGTTATATATATAGAACAAAATTTTACTCATTTTATAAATAAAATGGATGAAGCTTCAGAACATCATGTCAATTGAAATAAGGCAGACTTATAAAGTTAAAGGTCTTATGTTTTTTCATATGTGGAAGCTAGAGAGAGAATAAAAAAGGATCTCATGAAAATAGAAGGGAGACCCCTAGAGTAGAAGATGGGGATTGATGGGAGGGGGATGGACAGAAGAGTGAAATACCTGGGCAATAGAATTGACCAAATTATGTTATAAGCTTGCACAAATACATTACGGTGAATCCCTCTATTATATAGAATTACAATGCACCAATATTTTAAAAAACTTTTAGGTTAATGTGATGTGTCACATTTATTGATTTTCATATGTGGAACCATTGTTGCATTCCAGTGATATGTTCCACTTGATCAGGGTCTGGGATCCTTTAAATATACTGTTGAACATAGTTTGCTGTATTTAATTGAAGACTTTTGTATTTATGTTAATCAGGAATATTGGCTTATGTTTATTTTCCTGTAGCATCCTTAATCTGGATTTGGTATCAGGGTAATGCTGTTTGAAAGCATTCCCTTGTTATCAATTTTTTGAAAAGTGGCTCAGCAAGTTGGATTCACCTGTGAAGCCATCTGATCCAGGGCTTTTCTTTGTTGGGAGGTTTTTGATGACTAATTCAATCTTGTTATTTGTTTGTCTAGATTCTCTGTCTCGTTTTGGTAGGTTTTATATTTCTAGGAACTTATATCCATTTCTGCTGAATCATCCATTTTTTGGTGAATTGGTATTTCTATAGTATCAGTTGAAATGTTTCTTTCTTTTGTACTTTTGAGTCTTGTTTTTCTAAATATGTTTTTAGTTGTAGATGGAAAGAATACCTTTATTTTATTTATTTTTATTTGGTGCTGAGTATCAAACCCAGTGCCTCACACATGCTAGGCAAGCACTCCATCACTGAGCCATAACCCCAGCCCCTTGAGTCTTGTTTTTAGTGATTAATCTGGCTAATGGTGTGCTGATTTTAAAAATATTTTGTTGTTTTTTTAGTCTCTATTTCGTTTTATTCTGCTCTAATATTTATCATTTTTTCTACTGCTATATTTGGGCTTAATTTTTTTAATTTATCTAGTTGCATGAGGTATTAGGTTGTTTATTTGACATTATTTTTTTTAATGTAGGCATTTATCACTATAAACTTTCTTCTTTGTATTGCTCTAAAATTCCATAAATTTTAGAGTACCATATTTTCATTTTTGTTTGTGTGAAAATATTTTTTTTAATATATATTTTTTAGTTGTAGATGGGCACAATGTCTTTATTTCATTGCTTTGTATGTGGTACTGAGGATCGAACCCAGGGCCTCACGCATGCGAGGCAAGCGCTCTACCGCTGAGCTACAATCCCAGCCCGTGAAAATATTTTTGAATGCCCCTTTTGATTTTTTCTTTGATCTTTTGGTTTTCCTGGAGTTGCGTAATTTACATATGTTTGTGATCTTTTCAGTTATAGTTCTGTTACTGGTTTTTAGTTTCATATCATTGTGGTTGAAAAAGATCCTTAATATTATTTCTATCTTCTTAAATTTGGTAATACTTGGTTTGTTGCTGTTGTAATGTTTTGTATGTGTGGGTTGGTCTGTTTAGTCAATAGTGTTTAGTCCTCTATTTCCTTACTGATTTCCTGTCTGGAGGAGCTATCCATTGTTGAAGATGGGGTATTGAAGTCCCTGACTGTTACTGTTTGCCATCTCTTCCTTTCAGTTCTGTTACTTTATATATTTAGGTACCCTGATGTTGAGTGCATGTGTATTTACAGTTGTTATATCTTCTTGATGGATTGATCCCTTTATTAGTATATGATGACCTTCTCTCTTCTGATAGTCTTTGACTTAAAGCTTGTTTTTTTTTTTTTTTTATGATGTAAATATAGACCACCTCTGTGGTCTTCTGGTGACCACTTGCACAGAATATCTTTTTTTGTCCCTTTACTTTTAGCCTTTGTGTATCCTTAAGAGTGAAGTGAATTTTCTTTTCTGTAAGCACCATATAGTTACTATGTCTTTGAATTTGAAAATTTAATCTATGACATTTAAAGTAATTATTGATAGGTAAGAATTTACTATGGCTATTTCAATAATTGTTTTTGATCCATTTATAATTTCTTTCTTTTACTATTGTGATCTTCATTTCTGATTTAATGATTTTTTTTTGTAGTAGTATGATTTGATTCCTTTCTCTTTGGAGTATTTACTACAGGGATTTTTGCTTGTTTTTGTGGTTATGATGAAGCTGACATAAGAGACTTCTGGTTATATCAGTATATTTTAAGTGGATAACAATTTAGCTTGAATCACATAAAAAACCTCTGTACTTTTATTTCTCCTCTGTTCATTCTAGGTTATTGATGTAACCATTTACAGCTTAATAATTTTTGCTTGACATGTATTAATTGTATATATTAATGGGGTTCAGTGTGATATTTCCACAGATGTATACAATTCGCATTGATTAGAATTAACCTCTTTCCCAACCTTCTAGTAACCATTATTCTATATTCAGGTTTACTGTTTTAGCTTCCACATAGAAGAGATAATATGTGGTACTTGTCTTTCCTTGCCTGGTTTATTTCACTTATGTTAGTGTCCCCCAGTTTCACCCATTTTTCTGAAAATGATGAAATTTAACTCTTTTTAATGGCCAAATAATATTCCATCGTGTCTATATACCATGCTTTTTAAAATTTGTTCCTCTGTAGGATGGGCATATAGGATGGCTTCATATCTTAGCTATTTAACAGTAGCTATTTAATGATAATTGTGCCTGAATAAACATTTGCATATTTATTTAATTTCCTTTGATTATATATCCACAAATGAGATAGCTGGATCATATGGTAGATCTACTTTTAGTTTTTTGAAGAACCTCCATATTGTTGTGCATAATGGCTGTATAAATTTTACACCCAATAGTGTGTAAGAGTTCCCTTTCCTCTGAATCATCATAAATTAGAAATTATTATTCAACTTATAAAATTTTGTATTGTGTCTCCATTAAGAAATTATTATAGTTATTTTTAGTATTTTTATGTTTTAACTTTTATAGTAGAATAAACCATTTATCTACCACCATTATTGTATTATGGCATTCTGAATTTGGTTGTACTTACCTTTGGCCAGTGGGTTTCATACTTATATATCTTTTCATGTTGCTCATCAGTGTCCTTTTCATTTAAACTTAAAGAACACTCTAGCATGTCTTGTAAGGGAGGTGTAAGTGTCATGAACTCCTATTGCTTTTGTTTGTCTGAGAAGGTCTTTATTTTATGCCATCCATAGTCTTGTTTTTTCATTTCTTTTTCTCTCAGTACTTTGATTATGTTAGTTCTGTTCTCTCTTCACCTGCAAGGAGTTTCTACTGAGAAGTATGTTTCTACTGAGAAGTATGTTTCTACCAAGAAGTGTGTTTGCAGTCTTTTATGGTGGTTCCTTCAATGTGCTGAGTTGCTTTTTCTTGTTTTAAAAATTCTTTGACTTTTGACAATTTGATCATAGGATGTCTTGGTGAAGACATTTTTATTTCCTACCTATTTGGGATTCTTTGGTTTTAATGAGGTTTTTTTCTTCATGATAAAGTTCCTTTTATTTAAACAATTGTCAACTATTAGTACTAATACAGAATTAAAAATGGTTAACAATTAAGAAATCAGAAGGAAAACACCGTTATTGCATTATGAAACACAGCATTCAGTAAAGCAAACAGAGTAAAGATATAGATACCTATTTTTTCATATGGACCGAACACCTCAGTACCATTTAGGTCAAAGAAACAAACAAACAAAAACAAAAACCACCATCAGTAGCAACACCACCATCTCAAAAGGATGGGCAGGGGCTGAGGGAAGAAGACAGAAGGCAGCACACGGCAACTGTTTATGCTAGTGTTCCAAGACTTGAGTGTAAAGTAAGAATTTTCTACATTTAAAAAGTTCACATAAATCATATGAATTACTCCTTTCAGGAAAGTCAAAATGTTTTTTTTGTAATCCAGAAGATATGCCTAAGCAACATATTATATTTGCACAAGGCCACACAATGTCATGGATGTTAGTCATACAAGCTTAAGTCTATGGGTGATTGAATGAAAATCTTGGTTTGGTATTCTGTAAATCCAGCATTATAAATTACTTCTGTTGTATGAAAGTTGTAATGACATGTAGAATTTTATGAAGGAATTGTTATACTTCCATTTCTCATTACCTATTTTTTAATATGTGAAATTAGTACAGACATCTGTGAAAGGATGTGAAAAAACTATTTTATTCACAAAATGGCACAAAGGTGAATTTAACAGTCAATCCACATACATACTTCATTCACATCTTCAGTAACCAAAGATATTCTAGCACTGAAGAACTGAATAAGTATATTAGCTTCAATGGCAGCCGTTAGGCACTGTAGTCACATAAGTTAGACCAGAATGAGAAATAGTGCCCAAGTAACATTGTACTATTAAACCTGAATCAGGTATAAGGCCTTTCAATTTCAAGCAGAGATACAAATCTTTCAGAGCCCTGTTTATGTTTGAATCACATTGCCTTTCTTACAACTTGTTACCTTAAACTTCCGTTTTGCATAGTTTGAAAGGAAAATATATATAGAAGAGATCAGTGTAATAAAGGTTATATTAAAAAAGAGTTTTATATAAAATCTAGTTTAGATGAAGTAAGGAAAGCTAAAACATCCAAATTGCAAAAATTGCTTGTTGGTACTAGTCCCACACCAGGAATTAGATAATATATACAGCTATTTTTAAGTAGATTACCAATGTTGCTCTAACATGTTCTTTTCATCAGTGTATTATTAAATTAATAAAAAAATTACACATTTTCCCTTACAATAGCAGCATATTATTGCTATCTGCAGCGTTGTTAGTTTCTATTGACTTAGTGAATGAAAGGAAATAAAGGGTGGATAAGTAACATTTTAAGGAGAAAAAATGGGAATTAGAAGATTCATGCAGTGGGTGTTTTAATCAGCTAGCCAGCTTGCTTGCAAGAAGAGATGGTTTGTATTGAGAAGGGAGAGTCCTGAGAAATGGGAATATGTTCACCATTGATACATTTCTCTTAACTGTAGCTGCAAGAGGAAGTTGATTGTTCCTCATTTTTTGATTACCTATGTTGTAATCCTTAGAATCAAAATATTTTTGTCCTTTCTGCAATAATTTTCTTAACAAATCCGAACCTCCATGATTTTGTACCAGACAGAGATATCTTGCTTTTCATTTTGCTTCTTCTCTAGGAGAGACAGCCTTGGGGACTTCTGTGGATATAGATCTCCCTGTAACTCCTTTTTCTACTTACTGGATCTTTTTTTTTTTTTTTAAATATTATTTTTTAGTTGTTTTAATATCTTTATTTTTACATGGTGCTGAGGATCGAACCCAGTGCCTCACGCATGCTAGGCGAGCACGCTACCACTGCGCCACAACCCCAGCCCCTGGATCTTGATGTTTATTTCCATCCTGAGATTTGGGAAGTTTTCTGTCATTTTTTAAAACAACCTTTTCAGCCCCTCTCTTTCTCACTCTTTCTTGGGTTCCTGGAATTCAAACATCAGTTTGCTTTCTTGGTGTTCTGTAAAGTTCTGTAGGCTTTCTTTACTCTTTTTCATTCTGTTTCTTTGACTGGGTAATCTAAAATGATCTTTGAGATTTTTTTTTCTGCTTGGTCAACTCTGCTACTGAAGCTGTCTGTTTAATTTTTCAGTTTAGATCTTGTATTTCTTCAACTGCAGGTTTTATGTTTAGTTCTACTTATGGTTTGTGTGTGTCTTTTCATTTTGTTCATGTATTATTTCCCTGATATGATGTAGTGTTCTTTGTTCTCTTATAGCTCACTGAATTTCATTGTTGGGGAATTTGTAGGTATTTATTTAAGACCAATTACTGTTGCATTGTGTTTTTCCTTTTGTGGTGTTGTTTCCTTGGTGCTTTGTCGTTTTTGAAGGCTTGCATTACTTCTTTGTATTTGAAGAGGTAGTCACTTCCTTCGGTCTTTACTGACTGACTTCAGGAGAGAAAGACCTTCACCAGTGAGCCTTTCTGGAGACTTGGGGAGTTTCTAAGACCTTTTTGAGGGATGTGGCTGCTACACTCCTCTTGTTTCTTCTTATAGGGAAATTCTTGGGATTATGTGCCTTCTTTCCACCCTGCAAATTGAGACTTTGTGTTGAGACCTTCCTTTTTATTTTCCCCAGGGCAGTGCCTTGATGTTTTCAAGCAGATCTTCCAATCCAGCAGAGTTGAGTGAGCTACTAAGACCCACACCTACTGTTGAGATGTGTGTGCTGTCTGCATGGAGCTCATGTGCACCATCTGTGAGACTGTGTAGGGTGTTCGTAGGTATCCATGGGTGCTGAGGGGATATGTGGTGTGCTAGTGGCACAGATCAACTGCTTGAGAGGGTGAACAGGAAAGTCATCCTCTGCGATTTGTGGGTGGGCCTTTTGGTGGAGTATGAAAATTGGTTAGCAGGATCTTTTATTGCTAGTGGTGTGATCCACATGGTTGCTATGAGCTTCTAACCTGTGTCCTACTCCCAGCTGCTCCCAATATTATTCAGTTGTGCTGATTCCATCAATGGTCTTGGTTGAGTGAGAAAGATCTGATTCTACTGGAAAAGGCTCACAAGGCTATGAAAGCTAGCTGTTCACTTTGCTCTTAGCTTCTCCAGTGGGAGTATTGTGGACCAAGGCTGCCCTCTCTCAGCACCCAGCTGTGCTACCTTGGGGAAAGGAATGATGTAGGTGAAGTGGAACTTCCCTTCTTATCTGGTCATTACTACAGGTCTGTCGGAAAAGTCTTTTTGTATGTAGGTATTTGTCAGAATTGGTGTTTTTGTGGAGATATAAGGGCTAGAATCTAGTTTTCTATTATCTAATATTCTTTCTCTTTTTAAAATGGACTTTTGCATCCATGTTTGTAAAAGATCGGTCTGTAATTTTCTTGAGCTGTCCTTGTCAGATTTTTTTAAAAAAATTTTAGTTGTTGAATCTTTATTTTATTCATTTATTACTTATATGTGGTGCTGAGGATCAAACCCAGTGCCTCACACATGCTAGGCAAGTGCTCTACCACTGAGCTCCAGCTCCAGCCCTCCTTGTCAGATTTTGAGACTAATGTTATTGGCTTTGTAAACAGATTGAGATGGATGTTTACTTTCTGTTCTATGGAAGAATGTGAGTTTTGTATTAGTTCTTATTTGGAAGAATTACCTGTGAAGCTATCTGGGTTTAGAGTTTTCTTTATAGGAAAGTTTTAGTGAATGATTCAATTTTTTAATGGATAAGAAGCATTCAGATTTTCAACTTTCTCTTGCTTTAGCTTGTTTTGGTTGTTAGAAATTTGTACTTTAAATGTAATTTGTCCCATTTATTACTGAAAAGTTGTTTATGATTTGTTATACTTTTAATATCTGTAAGATCTGTAGTTATGCTCTCCCTACTCTTGCATGACATAGCATGTCAATTTGTACTTTTTTAGCCTCATTAAGAGTTTATCACTTTCATTAATCTTTTCAAAGAATAAACATTTGACTTTGTTGAATTATCTTATCATACATTTTATTTCCATTCATAGATTTTGCTCTTTGTTATTTCCTTTCTTAGCTTTCTTTTTATTTGATTTTCTGTTCTTTTCCTAGCTTCTTGATAATCTACTTAAGCTATAACTTTTTTCTAAGCACCAGTTTTGAGTGCATCTCACAAATTCCAGTATATCATGTCTGAATTATAATTCAGTTCAACATGTTTACAGATTTCTATTGTGATTATTATTTGATCATTGTACTAAAATCCTATCCAGTTTCCATACAGGTGAGGATTTTCTATCTAAATATTTCTTACTAATTTCTTGCTTAATTTCATTGTGTCATGAGAGTATATTTTGACTAACAATAATTTATTTCAAGTTCTTTGAAATTTGCTTTGTGACCCAGTTTATAGTCAGTTATGGTAAATGCTGTATGTGCAGTTGAAATGGCTTTTCCCCCGTATTTTTATTGGTGCATTTTAATTATAAATAATGGTTGAATTTGTTGTGACATATTTGTTCATGTGCATGATATAACAATATAATTTGGTCAATATAATTCCCCAGAGTTTCCCTTCTTCCTTCCCTCCTCCTTTCCTCTGGTCCCTTTTCTCTACTCTGTTGATCTCCCTTCAGTTTTCATGAGATCCTCCTCACCTGTCTTTCCCTTTTTTCCTCTAGTTCCACATCCCAGAGAAAACATAAAACCATTGACTTTCTGATTTGGTTTATTTTGCATAACATAATGTTCTTAAGTTCCATCTATTTTTCTGCAAATGACATAATCAACACTCTTCTTTATGGCTGTATAAAGTGCCATTATGTATATATAATACGTTTTCTTTATCCGTTCATCCCTTGATAGATCCCTAGGCTAGCTTCATAGTTTGGCTATTGTGAATTGTGGTACTATAAACATGGGTATGCATGTATAGCTATAGTATGTTGACCTTTATTTTTTAGAATAGATGCTGAAGAGTGGTATAGCTGGGTCATATGTGATTCCATGCCTAATCTTTTGAGTAACCTCAATACTGATTTCCACAGTGGTTGTATTAACCTATAATCCTACCAAGAGTGCAAAATGTTCCTTTTTGTCCATATCCTCTCTAGAATTTATTATTGTTCTTATTCTTTTTTTTTAAATTTTTTTTTAGTTGTTGATGGACACAATGTCTTTATTTTATTGTTTTGTATGTGGTGCTGAGGATCGAACCCAGGGCCTCATGCATGCAAGGCAAGCGCTCTACCGCTGAGCTACAATCCCAGCCCTATTGTTCTTATTCTTAATGGCTGCTATTCTAACTGGAGTGAGATGAAATCTCAGTGTAGTTTTGATTTGCATTTCCCTAATTACTGAAGATGTTGTGTATTTTTTTATATATTTGTTGGCCATTTGTTCTTTTTTTTTGGGAAGTGTCTGTTTAGGTCCCTTTGTCTATTTACTAATGGGGTTATTTGATTTTGAATTTTTTCAGTACTTTATATATTCTGGATATTAATCCTCTGTCAGATTAATACTTAGTAAAGATTTTTCTCCCATTTTGCAGATTCTTTCTTCATATTCTTGTTTCCTTTGTGATGCAGAAACTTTTTAATTTGATGCCATCCCATTTATTAATTCTAGGTATTTTTTCCTAAGCTTTAGGGATTCTGTTGAGAAAGTTGTTGCCTGCACCTGTATGTTGGAGTGTTGACCTTTAATTTTCTTCTAGGAGTTGCATAATTTTTGGTCCAATTCCTAGGTGTTTGATCCTATTTGAGCTGAATTTTATTTAGGGGTGAAGGATAGGATCTAGTCTCATTCTTCTACATATGGACAACCAACTTTCCCAGCATCATTTTAACACAACGTTCTCTTTTATATTGGATGGTTTTGGCACATTTTTAGGGATCAGATTACTGTATCTGTGTGGGTGTCTCTCTTTTAGTCTGTTCTATTACCCTATGTGTCTGTTCTTATGCCAGTACCATGTAGTTTTTGTTACCATAGCTCTATAGTGTAATTTGAAGTTAGGTGACACCTCTAGCATTCCTTTATTAGATGAGAATTGCTCTGGCAATTCTCATTCTTTTATTGTTCCAAGTGAGTTTCAGGACGGTTTTTTTCTAGTTCTGTGAAGAGTGTCATTGACATTTTTATGGGGATTGTATTTAATCTGTATATTGATTTTGGTATTATGGCCACTGTAACAGTTAATTCTGTCTCTCTATGAACATGGGAGGTCTTTCCATCTTCTGAGATCATCTTCAATTTCTTCAGTGTTTTATAGTTTTCGTTGTAGCAGTCTTTCATTATAGCAGTCTTTCATCTTAGATTTATTCCTTGGACTTCTTATTTATTTATTTTGAAACTATTGTGAATAGAATTGTTTTCCTGATTCCCTTCTCAGTAGATCCACTATTGTTGTATAGGAAAACTATTGATTTTTATAAGTTGATTTTGTGACTTGCTATTTTGCTGGATTTGTTTATTAGCTCTAGTAGTCTTCTGGTGGAGCTTTTTGAATATGCTAAGCATAGGATCATATCATCTACAAAAAGTGATAATTTGACTTATTTCTCTCCTATTTTTATCCTTTTAATTTCCTTCTCTTGCCTGATTGCTCTGTCTAGAAATTTGTAGTACTATATTGAATAGGAGTGATGAAAGTGAATATCCTTGTCTTGTTCCTTATATTAAAGGAAATGCTTTCAGTTTTCTACATTCACCATGATGCTGGTTTTAGGTTTGTTGTAGACAGTCTTTATGATATTGGGATAGATTCCTTCTATTTGTAGTTTTCTTCTTCTTCTTTTTTTTTTTTGATCACAAGTGCATGCTGAAGACTGCATCTATTGAAATGACTATGTGATTTTTGTCCTTAAATCTGTTTATGTGATGAATTATCTTTACTGATTTGTATATGTTAAAACCCCCTTGGAACCCTGATATAAAACCAACTTAGTCATGATGTATACCCTTTTTAATATGTTGTTGACTATGTTTTGCTAATATTTTATTAAGGATTTTTACAGTTAAATTTCACAGGGATATTGGTCTATAGTTTCTTTCCTTGATATGTCCTTATCTAGTTTTGGTATCAGGGTGATACTGGCTTCATGGAATGGATTTGGCAGTGTTCCATCTCTTTATATTACATGGAATAATTTGAGGAGCATTGGCATTAGTTCTCCTTTAAAGGTCTGGTAGAATTCAGTTGAGAATCCATCTGATTCTGGACCTCTCTTTGTTGGAAGGTTTTTATTGCTGTTTCTGTCTCATTGGTAGTTATTCTGTAGGCTTTTTTCTTGATGTGTCTTTATGTGGCTTTGGTGGGAGGGCAACACTGGCTCTTCTTCACTTCATTACTCTGTATATTCTAAAGGGAGTATGGGAGCAGTTTAGACTGAGACCCTTCATAGGTGTCATATCCACAGCCTTTGTGTTAATTTTCTTTTTGCCATAGGAGTAGATGTTTGTAAATGGAACCAGAGGACCCCACCCACCCATCCGCTGCCCCGCTGTTCTTGTTTGGAGAGCCTGGTCATGAGTTTGGGGTTTTATCTCTTCTGTGCTTTGTATTAAAGTATTGCTGAAGTTTAAGCCGGGCGCGGTGGCGCAAGCCTGTAATCCCAGCACTCAGGGAGGCTGAGACAGGAGAATCACGAGTTCAAAGCCAGCCTCAGCAACAGCGAGACGCTAAGCAACTCAGTGAGACCCTGTCTCTACATAAAACACAAAATAGTGCTGGGGATGTGGCTCAGAGGTCGAGTGCCCCTGAGTTCAATCTCCAGTACCAAAAAAATTAAAAAATTAAAAAAATGAAGTATTGCTGAAGTTTGAGCATGGTCAATTTGTGTGTGGAGCAAGGTGTGCTGTCCCTTAGTGGGCTTTAGTTCAGCATCAGAATATCTACCCTGTGAACTTGTAGTGTCCCAGTAGATTCCCATCACCTCATAGAAAAGGAGGCAACTGAAGCAAACAATATACAGTGTTAAAGTACTAAGTGCCTTGACATTACAACACTATCACAAAAACAGGAATGACAGGGTCAGAATTGCCAACAGCAAAAGCAATAAATAACCTTTCACTAGATCTGGCATTAAAGAGCAGGTGTCAGGTAAGTCACCCACAGTACTGATAACTGCAACATCATGAATGGTAGGATGGGATTTCTGTGAACCAAATAATTCCTAAAGATGGCAAAAATGTAGTTGTTTAGAAAAAAGAAAATGTGCTAAGAAGATAAAAGAATGTTCAGAATGTTCAAAATGTGAACAGAGAGAAAGCAGAAGAGATGTTGGAAATGATAGCTATAAAGGAGGAGAAAAAATAAAATTAAAGAGAGAATGAAAGAGAAAACAAGAGAATTTGGTATTAGAGAGAGAGAAGAAAGGAGAGACAGAAAAATGAGAAACAAAACCAAACAAATAAAAAACCAAAAGAAAAAACTCTAACCCTTCAAAGACAAAGAAAAATGGTGATTGTCAAAAAAAAAATGCGAAAAATGAGAAGAAACACTACCTCCCTCCATGAGCCCCTCCCCCACAGTCAGGAACCAATCAACATAGCAGAAACACACACACACACACACACACACACACACACACACACACGAAAAAGAGGAAAAAGGATTCTTAATGAAAAATGAGAGAATTGCCTCTATTCAGGTTGTTAGAACTGTGGATGAGGGTGGATGCTCCCTACTTATGCCTGTCTATCCTTCTGTTCTGTTTCTTCTTCAGCTTTGTACCCCTGAGAGTGAGAACAGGATTGTTAAATTGTTTCTGTGTTGCTCACTGAGTTGCGCCCTGGAAAGGCCTAAAACTGCAGCTGGTTCAAATAGCTCTGAGCTTCCCTACTCACCAGTATAAGGTAGGACAGAAAAGGACATACTGTTAGCTGGAGTTTTGTCAGGGGTGTGGGGGGTGGGGGGGCTGCTGCAGAGTTCTATGAAGGGTGTTTTGGCAGGTGGAATTAGACTTTTATCAGTTCTTTGGGACTTTTTTGGGTTTTGTCTGCTTTGGAGAGATTAGATCAACACACCCCTAGGGCTCAGCAGATGCAACTCCCTGCTGGAGGTCTGGACCTCAGGAGCCTCCCAAGAATTCTCTTGTGGGGGAGGTGGCAATCCTCCATGTACTCTGCTGTCCATGAATATGACCTTCCCAGGCTTAGTCTCTGAGTATGATCATGCCCACCTGTTCAGATTTCCCAACCCGGTTCAGATGGTCTCCTGAACCACCAGATTTAGGGGAAGTAAGTTGTGTTCCTCTTTGTTTTTCTGATTTGAATCTTCAGGTTCAGTCTTCTTTGTGCTTGTTTTGCTCACATTCTGCTAGGTGCATCCTAAGACCACACTTCAGGCACTTGCCAGGACAGTATGGCAGTGTTTGCTGTGATCTCCTGGCTCTACTGCAGCAGTTGCAGTGAGGCCTCCTCAAGATGGCTCCCGTTTAGCTTTCCACTGCCAGTTGAGAAGCATAGAACACTTTTCAAACACCAGTTCACAGTTTAGCCTCTGGATACCTAAGTTCAGTTTGCTTCTCTGTTCCACGGATTTATCTGTGCCAGATCTGTTCATTGTGTTTCTCTCTCTGTTTATGTTATCCCTCTCTGCTGCGGTGAACCAGTGCCATTCCTGTGTCCACCACGGGCTTGGTTCCAAACTATTCCTTCTTTGTTCAGTGTACCTGGGTCTCTGAGTCTCTAGGAGACTCTAAATGGATGGTAGTGAATTTCAGTGAATTCCCTCTTTGACCCCCTCACTAGGGAGCAGTATTCCTGCTGCTTGAATCTTGAATCATAGGGCAACTGGAAATACAGTCTTCCTCTAATCTACCATCTTGAATAATCTCTCTCAGAATTTCCTGTGAAGCTACAAAATGCTTCCTTGAAAAAGGAATTAAAGCTGCTTTTCAGGTGATAGTAGTGCTCTGTCAGTCACTCAGCTACCACCTACTTATTTCTTGAAATGGCTTTTTAAATTTATTTTTGTTGGTGCATTGTTATATATGTTACATATGTAACTGCAGCAGTTGCATTCATTGTCCAGCTCTTCAATGATTAGCTTTTTAAAAAAATTTTTTGTTCTCGATGGATCTTCATTTATATGTGGTACTGAGAATGGAACCCAGTGCCTCACACATGTTAGTCCAGAGCTCTACCACTGAGCTACAACCCCAACCCATGATTAGCTTTTTGAGTGGATACAGTGATCTGGTAGCTCTATAAGCTACTGAGGATAGTGTGTTTAAATTATCAGTATGTTTGTGGATTTATCTATTTCTTCCTTTTTTAAAAAAATATTTCTTTAGTTGTAGATGGACACAATATCTTTATTTTATTTATTTTTATGTGGTGCTGAGGATTGAACCCAGTACCTCACACATGCGAGGCGAACGCTTTACCACTGAGCTACAATCCCAGCCCCTATTTCTTCCTTTTGCAGTCAATTTTTCCTTCACATATTTTGAAGCTCTGCAACTGATCGTACAACGATAGAGAATTGTTATTTCTTCCTAATGGATGGATTCCTTTCTGTTTATGAGATGTTCCTCATTTTTTTCCCTTTAAATCTCTGGTAGTATTTCTTTCTTTAAGGTCTAGGTTGTCTTATATTAGTATGGCTTTCTTAGCATTTTAAAAATTAAGTGTTTTGCATGGTCTTTTTTTTTTACATTAAAAATTTACATTAAAAAAGTATGAAAATCTATACAACAATGTTTCTCTTATGTGTACATAGGTTCACTTTTTAGGAATATGAAATCCACTCTGATAATCTTAATTTTTTAACTATAGAATTTGAACCATTATTATAATTAATGATGTGTATTTATGTTTATCAGCTACTATTTGTATTGTTTGACACAATCTTTTGAGCTATTATTTATCTATTCTTTTAGTGGCTACCCTGGTAATTAGAAGTCTATTCCTTACTTTGCTACTATATAAAATAACTTATTAGTTTACTCTTCTTCTTCATTAGAAAAACATTAATTTTATTGATCTCTGTTACTTTATGTATTATTATTGGTAGGCATGTTCATTCTTGAGTTAAATAAAACTTAAAAGAACTTAATATTATTATTAACCAATTTTGATATATTGGCCTATGTATTCACATTTCCATTTACTTTTCATTTCTTCTAACATTTTTTGTGTTTTATTAGAGATCATTTTTCTTCTATGTGAATTCTCTCCTCTTCCCAACCCTGCTCTTCTTCCTCCTCCTCCACCACCTTCTTTTGTTATGGTTCTGTTGTCACTGAATTCTTGTAAGTTTTTTATTGGTCCAAAACACCTTCACTTCCTATTTCTTTTTCAAGAATATTTCTATTGGTATAAAATTCTTGATGACATATATTTTCTTTTAACATTTTAAGGATATAATTCCACTGTCTTTTAGCTTTCACTTTTACTGTTAGAATTCAGCTGTAAGTTTATTTTGATTTTTGAAAGTAGTGTGTTCTCTTTTTCCCAGTGCACCCACTCCAACCTACTCTTAAGTTCTAAAACATTTAAGCTATTTTTCTCTATTTTTGTTCCATTTCACTCTTAAAATGATATGTCTAGATGTGGATTTCTGTATAGTTATCTATTCAAAGTTCATAAAGTTTCCTTTATTTAGCTTAAAGTATAGACATAAAAGAGTATAAATCATGAGTGTTTAATGACTTTTCACAGAATGAACACAATTGTGTAGCCAGCACTTCTAAGAAACAGAACATTGCCAATACCCTCAAAGCCCTTGCTTTTATCTTTTCCCACACACTATATTCTGAAGGTAGTACCTATCTAGACTTCCAATACTTCAGGCTAGTTTTGCCCCTTATTAATAAACATTTTATCAGTGGAATTATTAGATATGTATTTCTGTTTATGGCTTCCTTCAGTGAACACAATGTTTGTGGTATTCATGTTGAAGTGTAGTTGGTTCATTCCTGTTGATATGCTTGTTTATTCTTTTGGATAAGTGTATCACAGTTTACCCCTTCTACTGTTTTTTTTAGGGTACCAGAGATTGAACTCGGGGACACTCGAGCACTGCGCCACATCCCCAGCCTGTTTTGTATTTTTTTTCTTTTTTCTTTTGGTACCAGAGGTTGAATTCAGGGTTGCTTGACCACTAAGCCATATCTCCAGCCCCATTTTTGTATTTAATTTAGAGATAGGGTCTCACTGAGTTGCTTAGTGCTTCACCATTGCTGAGCCTGGCTTTGAACTCGCGATCCTCCTGTCTCAGCATGGCTATCTCTTCTACTCTTGAATATTTTGTAACTAGAAGTGTACAATTTTCATTTAGATCACAGCAATGTTAATATATAGTATACCCAATCTATCAGTAGTTTCAGGTATATTGTCCTGTTGTAGAGTTTTCATTTGGTTATTTATATATATTACAACCATCATGTGAAAAAATCAATCTTTTATCTATTTTCCCATATTTTCCTTAATTATCTTGAACATATTAAACAATTATTTTAAAGTTTTTGGCTATTAGCTCCAATGTATGTATCACTTATTAGTGTATTCTGACTCTAGGTTATTTTATCTTTTTTTTTTTTTTTTTGGTACTGGAGATTGAACTCAGGGGCACTTGACCACTGAGCCACATCCCCAGCACTATTTTGTGTTTTATGTAGAGACAGGGTCTCACTGAGTTGCTTAGCGCCTTGCTGTTGCTGAGGCTGGCTTTGAACTTGTGATTCTCCTGTCTCAGCCTCCCTAAGTGCTGGGATTACAGGCTTGCGCCACCACTCCCGGCTTATTTTATCTTATTATCATGCTTAGTAATGATTATTATTTTCTTTTTTCCTGCAGATTGATCCCAGGGGCACTCTACTACTGAGGTATGTCCACAACCCTTTTTATTTTTTATTTTGAGACAGGTTCTTACTAAATTGCTGAGATTGGTCTTGAACTTGTGATTCTCCTGCCTGAGTCTCCTGTGTAACTAGGATTAAAGGCATCCACCACTGAGCCTGGCTATACCTAGCAATTTTTTATTGAACACCAGACATTGTGTTTAAACAATGATAGAAGCTCCAGATGTTACAAACTGATATTATCTTCCTTTCTCTTTCCTCTGTAAGACATAAATTGGAAGGTAGATGTCAGTTGGGTTACAGTTTTGGTAAGTTTCTGTCTCTGATTGGTCCCTAATCCTTTGGTATATCCTCTGGTAATTTACCTGAGTATATGTTGTGTTCACTTCCTCTCTTTTTCTGAGTATTCAGTTCTGATCTTTCTCTTTACAGCACTATGAGATGCATATAAAACTACTTTGCTTTATAGATGCTTATGTTATTAGCTATTTTGTGTCTGACCTTGCTAAATATCAGAATGGAACTCTGTGTGTTTGAAGGTCTTCAGGCCTCCAGTTCTGATCCCATGGCCTTACACCAACACATTGCTCCACCATGATCCTTTATCTGTGCAAGTATAACCAGGACAATGTTGAGGCATACCAACAGCTTACTCCCTTACTCCCTGAAGTTCTACTTTTTTTTGTCTTTCCTGAGGTAATCTTATCCTTTCTTGTTTTCATTGCTTTCACAGCCCTCTAATGCTTTTATTGGTTTAGTACTTGATTTGGCTTCTCTTGTCATGTAAGAAGGTGTCAATTTGCCATAGAAGTATTACAGCATACTCAGATGTTCTCAACAAATGTTTATTTGGAAAATTGAGTGGCTTCACAGATTTGCATCACCAATCTGGTCTGTGACTGTCTGTGACCTCTCACTTGAGCTTTTAACCATTAGATTGATTTAATAATTGGATGGAAATTATTAAGGATAATTAATAATTTCCATCCAATAATTAATAATTATTAATAATAATAATATTAAATATTATATTATATGGCAATTAGAAGAATAACTCAAATTTGATAGGTAATTTTTAAAGCATATTGTTAGAGCAAAGAAGCAGCTTTTAGTTTATAAGTTCCTATTGATTTTAGAGCAATCACAAAACTTTAATACTCATAGAATCACTATGCTGTGAGAACATATTATTTTTAGCTCTAAAACAGTAATTGATTTCTGAGAGGCTTGATATCTTAGATAAACTTGGGAGAGATCAAGGTAAAACATTAAAGGTTCTGAAAAGAGATTGGGATATATGCTTTTTTTTTTAAAAAAAAGGTTGACAGATTTGTATTTCCCTTTTAGGGTCTTTGACCATATACAAAGATGAATTTTCAGAAATAAGTTTAATGAATTTATTCAATCCCAGACACAAATTTAGCAAAGCAAAGATAAAAGGACGTAACTATCAATAGAAAGTTAAAATTACATGTGTAATCTTGCAAAGAAATAATTTTACATCTTTTTGGGGATCACAAAGAAATCTTACTCCAAAACAGTAATTTATGGCTTCCACATAGACATTACTGTATTTCATCTAATACACTACTGCTTGTAAGATGCTCCATTAAGTACCATTAGGGAAGAAAAAGTAATGCTTATGGAACACTTTTATTTTTTATCACTAAGAATATATATTTTATTAAAATAACACATTTTTACTTTTTAAAACATGTTTTTATTTTTTAACAAAACGAAAAATATTAGTTTAATAAGTTGGATGGGATGGGTTTTTCTAAAACTTTATTACCTTCTGAGTGTGAGTACTGAATTACTTTGGCTCAGTCATCAATGTCTGTGATTTCCCACACAATAACAGACTCTATGCTATCAGAGGTATTACTGTTGAATAATTTCTTAAAAAGAGAATTTTAATACTGTCCCTGGGTTTTTCTTTCAGGCTGTTGTCATACATTCTGCACATTTTGATGGTGTCATCATATGGTCCACTTGACAATGATTAGGACTCCCCTATTCCTTTGTCAGGGGACATGTGAATGGTGTATTGACCACAGCCACAAAGGGTTATCAAAAGTTGATCTGTTAAGCTGCCAGAAGGCACAGCCAAGTCTTCTTGGGCAGGCATTGAAAATTACATAAGGACTGCTACCTGGCTGGCAGCAGTGCAGGACTATCTTGATTTGAGAAGCATTAAAATGTACAAAATGTACTTTGTTATCAATCAAATATGGCATACTGTTGGATATATTAAGGCCACTAATATCTGGCTATGCATGATGTGTTCTTTATTTTGGATTATAACTAATATATATATTTCATTCTGTGCAGACAGAATGAAAAGACAAGCTTACTGTTTGATATTAATATTTGATGTTTAGGGGTTATGGGTGAGATCATTGAGTGACTAGGAATATAAATAGGCATAAGAGACCCTGAGAGTGGATGACTGACAGAAGTTGTCTTGTTTTCATTGATATTCCTGGAGATTTTTCTAGTCTTTCTTGTATAACCAGGATTAAGCTCCAAGGTACATAAGCACATACGTGAGCATCTCTCCGGCCCCACTCACATCCTCCCACTACCTGCTAATCTTTCATTTATAAACAGTTAGCTGCCTTTTTGCACCAAAACTTTATCTCCTTTTGCCTATACATCTTACAAAGCTCACTCATTTGTCATTATTATTAATTCCTAACTTTTAAAACATTAATTGATATGTTTATTTTGTGGTACCTCTTAATTCCCTTAAAATTATAAAAGTTGTATTTTCTTCCATTTTAATTAATAAGAAATCACTTTGTTTTAAATTGTTGTTTATAATGTTTTGAGTCCCCTTAAGGTGGTCAGAAGGGCAAAATGCAGATTGGATTCACAAAGTAGGATATGGTCAGTGAGGCAGAGTAATGTTGGTATTACAATCTAAATCTTTCTGAATATTTAAGATTGGGGACTTATTTAGAGAGCAACTGTCTTCTTGCTGCTGCTACTGCTGCTTCATAATTTTTAATATTTTTGTTAGTCTGGAATATATCAGTTACAAAGGACAAATATGTCTCAAACTGACTTAAGCTCATAAAACTGAGAAATCTTAGGTGGTTTTGGGACAGGTATTGCTGGATTTGAGGGCTCATCACTCTCAACACTGAGACTTTAGTGAAGCTCTCTTTTTACTTAGTAGCCTCAGCAGATTCAGCAGTACATTCTTCTGACATAACAGTTCTGGAGGAAAGGTTGTTTTGGCTTGATAGCTCCAGTGAGGGTCCTAGAATTAGATTTCTTTGGCTTTGCTTGGGTTACATACTTACCTCTGAATCAATGACTATAACCACGAGGGTGGATTACATCAATTAGTCCTTTCTGGGTTGTCTGCCTTTCTTAGGACCATGTGGACTCAGAGGTAGGATACCCAAAGTAAAAATCAAGTAGTTGAATAGTGGAGAAGGACTTTGGGCTGCCTAAACCAATAGCCTCTCCTTTTGGGCACTGTAAGTGGAAGCCTGGCAATCTTCAGGACATACAAGTTCTTCTATTTATCTGAATAAGCATTAGAAAGTAAAACCTACAGTGGTGAGTCTGAACTTCAAGAAAGTAATCTTTGACTTTATCAGGTTTGTAGGGTGTTATGTCCCTGCTTCAAAATTTTGTCAGTTCAAATCTGAAGGATGAGAAACTGATGACAAGATAGGGAGACAGAGTTACCAGGTGGGAGGGTCAGGGCCCTTCCCTGGGAGTCAGGAGTTCCTTGTGCTGCTTTTATGGCTGAGAAATAGACTAGTTATTTTTCTCCTGGATTATGAACTTCTGGAGGGCAGGGACTGTGCCTAGATTTGCTGCTTAAACATTTCTCTTCATCTAAACCTCCTGTTTATGTAGCCTGTGAATGTATTATTATTATGGTTTGGATAAGTTATATTATCAAAAAGCTCATGTGTGAGACAATGCAAGCATGTCCGCAGGGGAAATGATTAGACTTTGAGAGCTTTATAGTCACTGGGTGGTGACTATAGGCAGGTAGATGTGGCTAGAGAAGATAGCTCACTGGGGGTGTGGTGCGTCTTTGGAGTATATTTTGTCCCTGGTGAGTGGTCTGTCTCTCTGCTTCCTGTTGTCATGTCCTGGCTGCTTTCTTCTGCCATGATGTTCTGCCTCACCTTGGGCCCAGAGCTATGGAATACACCATCTATGTATGGACTGAGACCTCTGAAACAGTGAGCCAGCAAAAGATTTTCGTCCATATTATTCTTGTCAGATCTTTTGACAACAATGATGAAAAAGTTAACTAAAAGAATTATGTTCTGGATTGGGGTTGTAGCTCAATGGTAGAGAGCTTGCCTGACATGTGTAAGGCACTGGGTTCTGTCCTCAGCACCACATAAAAAGAAATAAATAAAATGAAATTAATTTAAAAAATAGAATTATGTTCTATAGGAACATGGAAATTTAGATTGTAGTTGGAATTGAGTTTGCTAATCAGATTTCTTTACGATAGGGAGATTGATCCATATAATCACATGGTTCCTTTAAATGTGGAAGAGGGAAGCCAAAGAATCAGTGGCAGGGTGATGTGTTCTAAGAAGACTATACTAGCAGTTCCTGGCTTAGAAGACGGAGGATGGGACCATGAGCCAAGGGGGCAGCCTCTGGGATCTGGAAAAGTAAGAAAATAGTCTTCTCTCCTACAGCCTGAAGAAAGGAACATAGCCCTGTTGACACTGTGATTTTAGCTTACTGAAACCATGTAGGACTGAGGTCTATGTAGGACCTCCATAGCTGTAAGATAAATACAGTGTTGTTTTAAGCACTGGGTTTGTGATAATTTGCTGCAACAGCAGTAGGGAAGTAATTTGCATCATTATGACTTGGGAATTCCATTCCTAGGTATGGACCTAATAGAAATGTACTGAATATACATTTCAGCAGAAGAGATATAGTATAATGTTCAAGTAGTACTATATATAATACTCCTAACCTGGCAATTACTCAAATGTCCATTAGATACATGGATAAATTTGTAGGGACACACTCTACAATAGTATGCAACAGTAAGAGTGGACTGTCTACATGTACATGTAGCTGTATGAATGATTGCCACAAATGTGATGTTAACAAAAGAGACCAGACATAAAATTTAGTGCACACTGAGAATTACCATTTACATAGGGTATAAAAAGAGGAGGAAGTGGTGGTGAATATGAAGCCAATATTCATGGCTTCTCTTCTTCCATAGAAGAGAATTCTTAGCTGGGTACATATCTCTCAAAATAAGAATTGTATATCCCAGTATCTCTCACAGCAAGGTGTGGTTAAGTAGGTCCAGTAGAATGTAAGCAAAAGTATTAGTTGTAAACTTTGGGGGAGATTTCTCTTTTTCATTCCTTCTTTACTCCCCTGCCTGGAATTCAAATCCAGCCTCCATTAGAAGTTTTGAAGATTATCCTTGATGGAAAAGATATACTGACAATGTCCTGTTTCTGGATTTGGTTGCTAGTTACATGTGTTCATACCTGGAAATTTATGGAGCTGCACAGTAATCTTTTTTGCATTTTTCTGCATGCATGTTATATTTCAATTAAAGAAAGAACACATTCTATACATTATGTCATTTTCCACAAGAGCCCCACAGTCTGTTCAGTGTGGACCAAATTTTTTGACGATGTGACTTACCTTGTTCTCATTGCCAGTAACCTGGAATCAGATCTAAAACTTGTTATTATTGATATTTTTCACTATTCCAGCCTTTCCTCATATCAGAATGGAGAAGTTTTCGGTAGTACTGGTTTTTGTTTGCCTGATGAAAACTCTAGTTAATAGAATTCACAAAGATCTGATGCTGTACTTGAAGTACTCAGAAGAGACATGCTTTAGTATCAAAATGATTTGATTTTTCTAAGTAAGAGGGTTGCATGTCATTTAGTGTAATATGTTGTATTAGGCAGCAGTGTCAGTTGTCATGATTTAGGTGCCAGTGTATTAAAGATATTTTTGGAAGATGATTTGTTTGAACAGTGGTTAATAGTGTGACACTAATGAACATTTAATTTTGCAAGCTTCAGAGTGGCCTTTGTTGGAAGAGGATTGTAATGAGTATGGCCTGTCCTTCTCAATAAGGTGTATGAAGTGATCTGTTGTTTAAACCCTAGATTCTGGTTTTAGCTCTCATCTATTTGCACACTTTATCTGACAATCAAAAATACATGTAAATATGCCTCTTTTGCATGAAGCACAGGCTTTGCCTCCATGTTGTACCCAGAGGCAGCAAAACATTCTTGTAGAAATTGAGCACATAGTTAAGATGTAAAATTTTGGAGTTAGGAAAATTCTAGTTTTGCTTTTACTGATGGTGTCACTTCGGGCTAGTTCAATGTAAAGGGCTTTTTAAAGGCTGTCACCATCCACTTGGCACATGGGAATAACTAATGCAGGGATGAAATTAGTTATGATTTGTTAATTATCCCAGTTTTTTTTGAGGTTCTGATTAAGTGGTTAATTTTGAGAAATTAAAGTCATCCCTCAGTATTTGTAAAGGATTGATCCTACAACCTTCCATGAATACCCAAATCCTTGAATGCCCACTCCTTACATGTGATCCTCTCATATACTATAGTTCATCTCTAGATTACTGTATGGTTTGGATCTTGAATATCCCCTAAAAGCTCATGTGTTGTAGGTGGATCCCCAATACAGGAATGTTCAGAGATGGAGCTTTTAAGAAATGATTGGGCCATAAGGCCTCTAACATCATTAGTGGATTAATAAATTGAATGGACTCCTGGGAGGTGGTGAAAACTGTAGACAGGTAGGGCATGGTTAGAGGAAGTAAATCCCTAGGTGTGTGCCCTTGGGGGCTGTATCTTGTCCTGTCCCCACCCCCCTACGCCCATCTCTCTTCTCTCTCCTTCCTGTCTGCCAAGAGCTGAGCAGCTTTCCTCTGCCACATTCTTCTGCCATGATGTTCTCTTACCTCAGCCCATAAGCAATGGAATCAGCCAACCACAGTGACAGAGAACTGACTAACACAATTGCTTATAATACCTCATACAATGTCTTACTTTGTTTGGATTCAGAGTAGAACTCAGCATGTGGAAATTTCAAGTTTTGATTTTTGGAACTTTCTGAAATATTTTCTCCTAAATATTTATGATTTGTGATTGTTTAATTCAACCATATATCCATGGTTGAATCATAGGTGCAGAACCCATGGATGTATAATTTTGAGACATTTAAACAAGTAAACATGAAAAAAAAATTCCCACAAAATTATCCCCAGCTATTTTTTTTTTTTTTTTTTTGATACCAGGGATTGAACTCAGGGGCATTCAACCACTGAGCCACATCAAGATAGGGTCTCACTGAGTTGCTTAGTGCTTTACTGTTGTTGAGGCTGGCTTTGAAATCACAATCCCCCTGTCTCAGCCTCCAGAGTTGTTAGGATTACAGGCGTGAGCCACCGCAACTGGCCCCAGCTGCTTTTTTAACTGTAAATATTTTTAAAATGCAATGAAACAGAGAGATTAAGAAAGTGAACCATTCTGTGCTCTTTATCTAGATTTCCATGTGCTTCCTCTGTAAGGTGGTTGTATCAGCTCACACTTCCTCAGCAATCTGCAAGTGTTCTTGTTGCTTCACATTTTCTCCAACACTTGATGAGCTTTCATTTCTGCCAGTCACATTCATAGGAGTAAGAGGACATACTCTTTTAAACATACATTTTCCCAATTTATAATGATAGTTTCTTTTCATGCATTTATTATTTCTCTTTATTCTGAGTGTTGTTTGTATTGTTTCTTCTTAATTTATTTTTAAAACAGAAGAATGCATTTCAAATCTTAGTACACATATAGAGCACAATTTTCCATTTCTCTGGTTGTAAACAAGATAGAGTCACACCATTCGTCTTCATACATGTACCTAGGGTAGTGATGTCCATCTCATTCCACCATTTTTGCTATGCCCATGCTCCTCCCCTCCCTCACCTCCCTCCTGCCCCATCCAAAGTTCCTTCATTTCTCCCATGCTCCCCACCCCTACCTTTATTATGTATCAGCATCCACTAATCAGAGAGAACATTTGGCCTTTGGTTTTTGGGATTGGCTTCCTTCACTTAGTATGATGTTCTCTAATTCCATCCATTTGCCTGCAAATACCATAATTTTATTCTCTTTTATTGCTGAGTAATATTCCTTTGTGTATATATGCCACAGTTTCTTTATCCATTCATCTATTGAAAGGCATCTAGGTTGCTTCCATAGTTTAGCAATTGTGAATTGTGCTGCTATAAATATTAAAGTGGCTGCATTACTGTAGTATGCTGTTTTTAAGTCTTTAGGGTATAGGCTGAGGAGTGGGATAGCTGGGTCAAATGTTGATTCCATTCCAGGTTTTCTAAGGAATCTGCATACTGCTTTCCAGATAGGTTGCACCAATTTGCAGTCCCACCAGCAATGTTTGAGTGTGCCTTTTTCACCACATTCTCACCAGTGCAAGAAATAAAAGCAAGAATCAATACATGAGATGGATTCAAACTAAAAAGCTTCTTCTCAGCAAAAGAAACAATCAATGAGGTGATCAGAGAGCCTACATTCTGGGAGCAAAGTTTTGCCACATACACATCAGATAGAGCACTAATATCCAGGATATATAAAGAACTCAAAAAGTTTAACACCAAAAAAAAACAAACAACCCGATAAATAAATGGGCTAAGGAGCTGAATAGAAACTTCTCAGAAGAAGATATACAATCAATCAACAAATATATGAAGAAATGTTCAACATCTCTAGCCATTAGAGAAATGCAAATGAAAACTACTCTAAGATTTCATTTCACTCCAGTCAGAATGGCAGTTATCAAGAATACAAGCAACAATAAGTGTATGTATGTTTTACAATTATTTTACCCTGCACATAACCAAAGACCCTGTATATTATACTGAAGTTAAGTGGAATACATTTATTATTGAGTCATAGTTAAATTAATGCACATGTAATGCTTAATGTAGTATCAGTTCTATAAGAAACAGTATTATCAATAATAACATTAATAATGATAACTATCAGAGGAGGAGAACTTCAAATGGTATTTGAGGCAACAATTCTATACTTACTTTCATCTTTTTCTTCCCTTACTCAACTCTTGGAACTAGCTATTTCCTTTAAGGATACACCAATTCTTTTGGTAGAATTGGTATTTAGAAGTCAAGAACTTCTCTAGGTGTAGTTGGTGAGCTCACTGCAATTGAAGCATCACTTCTCCTGGGACACAGAAGAGGGGAGTATGTGTGTGCTTACACTAGCACACTTCAACTCCCCATCCATGCTCTCCTCCTTACCAACAAATGGCCTCCACCTCATCCTGGTTGGGCTCTGGCATCATTACTTGGACTGTATGGATCTTTCCACCCTGGTGGAGATACCCACATGCTTTGCCCACCCAGAGGCTTTAGGATAAAGTTGCTCAAGAAAGGAAGGGAAGGCAAGCAGGAAGGGTTGAGCAGCAGGAGGTAGAAGAGAAGAGCTGGCCTTCGTCATGGTGTTCCACACTTTTATCTTCATTATATGTATTAACTCACTTATTCTCACAACAACTATCAAGAAAAAATTCAGTAAAATTATTGCAAGGCTATTTGTAAGTGACCAATGTAATCTACTCTATAAGTTGAATAATATTCACTCTAGCTGCTGGTTGGAACTAGAATGAAGTAAGCAAGGATACAGATAATTGTAGGAGACAGTTTCTATTGTGATATTATGATTTGGTGAGATTCACGTGTGATGGGAAAGAATGCAATCAAGAGAAATTGCAAATTTTTCTTTGGCCTGAGGATATGACTGAAGAATTGTGGCACTATCATGTATTCATATATTTGTTTTCCCCTAATAATTTACAATATCTCCTCCAATCACCCTGTTTTCATTTATATCATTTTATTTCAGGGCTCCTTCACCTATTTAACTGTTCTGTTTGCCTATCTCTGCACAAATACCACAGTATCTTAATAAATATACTTTATAAGAATGAATTGATATAAATATTTTCACATAGATGTTCTTATCTACTTTTTATCTTTTATTTCCTCGTTTTAGGAAAAGTTTAATAAATTCCCTGAAAAATGATGTTAGGGTTTTGATTGAAATTACATTGATTTATAAGTTCATTTCAGCATTACTGTGGTCTTTACAACATTATACAAATCTGTTTTGTCTCATTTAAACATTTTCATTTCTTTTTGTTTGTTGTTTTATGAACTCTTCAGTTCATCTTCCAATTCACTTTTAATTCTTTGATTATGTTCAGGCTCAATCTATTCTTTCTTTTCAGTTTACTTTTCTGATATAAATGAGTACATTTTATTTTATCTTTAAAAATATTTTTATTTTAACTGATGCATAATAATTATACATGTTTATGGGGTACAGTGTGTATATACAACATATATGGTAAGGTCAGGATAATTGAATATCACCTCAAATAGTTATCCTGTCTTTGTGTTGGAGATACTTAGAATCCTTTCTACAGGCTATTCTGAAATATACATTAAATGTTGTCAACCCCTATGCTGTAACACATTAGAAGTTATTACTCCTTTCTCATTGCATCCCTGTGAACCACCCTGTCTCCCACATCATTTATAGCCTCTGGTAACCAGTATTATACTCTTTTCTTGAATAAGATCAACTTTTTTAGCTTCCATATATAAATGAGCACATATAGTATTTATCTTTTTATGTCTGATTTATTTCACTTAACATAGTGTCCCCCGGTATTATCCATATTGCTGCAAATGATTTCATTTTTTTAAATGGCTGAATGATGTGTTGTGTATGTATGCCACATTTTCTTTATCCTTTCATCTGTCAGTGGACACCTAGGTTGATTCCCTATTTGGGGCTACGGTGAGTAGTGCTGCAATAAATACGAAGTATAGGTATCTCTTTCCCATACTGATTTCCTTTCCTTTAGTGAATATCCACTAGTGGAATTGCTGGATCCATACGGTAGGTAGTTCTATTTATAGTTTTCTGAGGAACTTCTGTACTGTTTCCCATAATGACTTTCTTGATTTGTATTTCCAACATATGAGACTTCCCCTTTTTCTGTATCTTTGCTAGCACTTATTATTTTATGTTTTTTTTTTTTTTTTTTACAGTAGCTATTCTAACTGGGGTGAGATGACATCTCATTGTGGCTTTTCATACACTTGTTGGCCATTTGTAAATCTGTTGATAAATAATGGCTACATTTTAAAAGAGCTTTGTTGAGATAAAAATCAAGGAACTTATGATTCACACATCCAAAGTGTACAATGTAATGCTTTTTAGTATTTTCATAGGGTTTTGCAATGATACCTGAGTCTTTTTTAAAGCATTTGTTCTCTCCAAAAACCTGCTAATGCCCATTAACAGTCAATTCCTCTTTCTCTTTCACTCCCAGAAATAGGGCACTAGTGATCTACTTTCCATTTCTATAGATGTGCTAAATCTGGATGTTTATATGATTCATATAAATGGAATCATACTGTGTGGCCTTTTTGTGATTCTCTTCTTTCACTTATAATGCTTCCACTCTTCCCCTATGTTGTAGCATGTTTCAATGCATCATTTCTTTGCATTTGTGAATAATATTCCATTTTACCATTCATTAGTTCATGGAGTTTGTGTTATTTTTCATTTTTTGGCTATTATGAATAATGCTGCCAAAGTACAATTTTTGTGTAGCCATATGTTTTCGTATTTTCTTGAGTGTATTCCTAGGAGTGAAATTGATGGATAATTTTGTTTAATGTTTTGAGAAGTTGCCGAACTGATTTTGAAAGTAGCAGCACTATTTTGTTTTCCACCAATAATGTACAAAGGTTCCAGTTCTTGTTATTCTCTGTCATCTTGATTATAGCTATCTTAATAGATGTTAAATAATATTTTGTTGTGGTTTTGATTTCTGTTTCCCTAGTGATTAATGATATTGATCACCTTGTCATGTGCTTAATGTCCATTTGTACATCTCTTCTAGAAAAATATATGTTCAAATATTTTACCAATTTTGGGGGTTTTCTTTTAATTATTGGGTTGTAATTGGTCTTTTTATTATGAATATGGTCTTTTAGGTCTGTAATTTGCAAATATTTCTTCACATTCTTTGGGTTATCCTTTAGTATCATTTGCAGCACAAAAATTTTCAATTTTGATTTAGTCCACTTGACCTAATTTTTCTTTTATTACCTGTATATGTAAGAAAATATTACCTAATTCAAGGACATGAAGATTTATTCCTTTGTTTTCTTTAAGAGTTCTGTGGTTTTAGCTCTTATGGTTAAGTCTGTGATCTGTTTTGAAATAATTTTTGTATATGTTTGAGGTAGGAGTCCAACTTCATTCTTTTGCACATGGATATCCATTTGTCCTGGCGCATTTGTTGAAAAGATTATTCTTTTCCCATTAGTAGTCTTAGCACCATTGTCAAAAATCAGTTGACCATAAGTTTATGGGTTTATTTTAGAATCTAAGTCTGTTTGGTCTATATGTCTATCCTTATGCCACTACCAGCTGCATTGAATTCTCTAGCTTTATAGTAAGTTGAGAAATCATAAAACACGAATCCACTAGTTTTATTCTTTTTTTAAAATTGTTTTGACTGTTCTGGGACACTTGCATTTCCATGTGAATTTTAGGATCAGTTCATTAACTTCTGCAAGAAATCCAGCTGGGATTTTGTTAGCGATTGTATTGATGCATATCAATTTGGGGAAGAGTGCAATCTTAGAATTATAAAGTCTTCCAACTATGGACAAGTAATGTTTTCTACTATTCATTTACTTCTTAATTAATTTTGTTTTACATTGTTTTATAGTTTTCAGTTTATAAGTCTTATACTTCTTTTGTTATATTTATTCTTGAGTATTTTAGTTTCTGATACTATTATGAATAGCATCATTTTCAAATTTATTTTTAGTTGTTAATTCCTAGTTTATAGAAATACAATTAATTTGGATATATTGTTCTTATATCCTTGCAACGTCACTTTTATAAATTCTAACTTTTTAAAATGGCTTCCTTACGATAGGTCATACCATTATAAATAGAAACAGGTTTTCTGTTTTTCTTTTTATTTGGATACCTTGTATTTTATTTTGTTTTATTTTTCTTGCATAATTGAAGTGGTGAGAATAGACATCTATGTCATAATTATGATTTTAGGAGGAAAATTTTCAGTCTTTCACCCTTAGTATGATATTTATTGTGGGAATTTCATAAATGCTTTCTTTCAGCTTTAGGAAATGTCCTTTAATTTCTATTGTGTTTAATGTTTTTGCAATATTAAATGTTATTGACTTTTGTCAAGACCTTTTTCTGTGTATATTGAGATGAACATAGCTTTTAAATTTTTTTTCAGTTGTAGATACACACAATATCTTTATTTTATTTCATTAGTTTTGTGTGATGCTGAGGATGGAACCCAGTGCTCCTGTGAGTGCAAAGCAAGTACTCTACCACTGAGCCACAACCCCGGCCCAGTAGCTTTTGTTTTCAGTTTCCTAATATGCTATATTATTTGAATTGATTTCCTAATATTAAAGTAACCTTACATTCCTGTTCATGGTCTATAACCTTTGATATGTTGCTGGATTTGGTTTTCTAGTGTTGTGTTGAGGATTTTTGAGTCTTTAGTCATAAAGGATATTGGTGTGTAGTTTTCTTGTTTTTGATTTTGAAATCAGGTTAGTACTGATTTCAAAGAATTTCTTTTCTCTTTTTGAAAGAGGTTATGAAGACTAGGTATTAGTTCTTTGAATATCTGTAGAAGTCACCTGGGTCTGGGGCTTTTCTCCATTATGGGTCTTGGAATTCCCTGATGTAAGGGGAATTACTGTGCAATGAAAGCTGTATGCAAAAATAAAAAAAAAAAGAAAAGAAAAAAGAAATGGAGAAATTTAGACCAAGGATACAAATTACTGAAATTGAGGGCTCAAATATAAACAGAAAATCTGAACAGAAAAGAGATAGAACTAGTAAAGACTTCTTTATTTCTTACTGATGAGTCACTTCTTTCATTCCTAATTTTAGTCCAGTCTTCTTTCTTTTTTTCCCTTCTTTTTAGCTAAAAATATGGCAGATTTGTTTATATTATTGACTATATGTTTAATTTCTAAAGTTTTAAACATTTTTCCATATTTAGTTCTTTACTTACCTAATTTTATATTCAATTTTTAGTGTTATTTTTCCTTCATTTTATTTATTTATTTATTTATTTGTTTGTTTATTTATTTATTTATTTATTTATTTATTTATTTATTTATTTATGGTTTTTGACACTGGGTACTGAGCCCAGGGCCTCACACATGCTTGGCAGGCCCTCTACCACTAGGCTATACCCCCAGACCTTCATTTATGTTTTTAAATACTCTAAACTTATTTATTTGAAAATGTTCATTATTTTCTATTATTTAAGTTTCCTCAGGACTGAATCCCTTCCCTTCCCTAGTGCTTGATTTTACTAATTTTCTTAGCATATGTTTTATGTAGTTTAAAATTTTAGTTTGCTAGCACACTTGGAATAGAAGGGTTTGTGTTCGCTCATTGTGCATGTGCCCACTTTGCCCTGGCCTTCTGAGTTTTTGTGGTTGGCTTCATTGGTTGCTAGAGACCACTTCCCGTCAAGAGTTCATGTTTATGTCTTCCTGCCTTCCTAGACTCATAGCTAATAGCCAGTAGTTCCATGCATTTTTGTGGAAGTTCTGTTTGATTTCCATTGGTGATCTGTGGAGCTTCCTGCCACCTCTTGGCTTCAAGGGGCAATGCTGACTCCACTACTCCATCCTGTGTTGACCACTTTGGTTCTCAATCCTCATGGATGCTGGATTCTTAAATTCCTCTGCCTTTTTCATGCTCCAAAGACCTCTGGACTCAGGGTTTTAGCCTCACTACCACTCTGTTTCTGCTTTGCTATTGGTGTACAGAGAATGTTATTTGGTGCTTACACTTTAATTTTGCTCTTTGGTTAGAGCAAATTAGTGCTAATGTTACTGTCCGCAAACTAGGACGCACTAACAAAGATGTGTGTGTGTGTGTGAACTAGAGAGAGAGAGAGAGAGAGAGAGATTGTTTCTCATAATCTTATTTTTTTGAAAGCTCTACTGGTGACAGAAAGGACTGGATTTAAAGTTACATCTAGGCAAGTAACTGTTAGAACATTCTCAGCTTCACATAATCCTGTGTAATACCCTTGAACCCTAAACCTTGGGACTTCTGTGTCATTCATATAAGGTGTATGAGTGCACACTTAACACAGTGTTAACTATTGATTTTTAAAGATTTAAAAATGGATAATACCCCCCCCCCCCAAAAAAAAAAAAAAAGGTACCAGAGTAAGTGTCTAACCTGATGTAAGTAAAGTGGAATCTGGAGCAGCTATGCTGATGAGTGATGTGTGAAGGTTGGGCTTCACAGGAAGTTTAGTGTCAGTTTCTGACTTAGATTCTTATATATAGCTAGAGTTTGGTGAGTTGACTGAATGCCATAGTTTCAGATAAATAAATTTACACTATAGTTCTAAAAGCTATTGCATCATATAGTGTTTAAAGAGGGACTCCGGTTGTACTGCCTGAGTACTTGACTGGTATGCAACCTTGGCAAATTACCTAACCACTCTGTGTTTCCTCCGCTCCACAATGGGGGTGATGGTATTTGTTGGGTTGTCCTGAGTGTTAATCACAAGTGTATTTTACAGAACTAGTAGCAGTGCCTGCTATGTGTACTCAAGTAATGCTAGCTCTTGTTATTAATACCACGAAGAGGGATCAATAATTTGTGTATAACTTGTCAATATGCATACATTCAGTTGTAGTAATCTATTAATTTATTCAAACACCAACCACTTGGTATTGTTAATATTGAGTATCAACTAGATAAATGAAATTTTAGTCTGCTCAGGTATTTGCATTCAATGTTTTGTTGTTAAATTCACTTTAAATTCTATGTAGCATCTTAGATATAACCAAAATATTCCTTCACAGCTCATGACGTTGAACATATATTCTCCCTCCTAGGCATACCCATATCATTTAATAATTTTTAAATGACACATATTACATTTCTTGTTCATTTATGTATGTTTCTTATTCATATAGTACCTTACAATTTGTTGTTTAAGCTGAGATTGTGCTATTAATACTTTTGGTAGGATTGGGAGGCAGAAGGCAAAACTATCTAGGATTACCCAGGGTATATGGCTACCACATTTAGCTCCCTTTTTAGGGTGTCTGATGAAGCATCTTTACTATATCATGAAGCACCTGTGCCTGCGTTGGTGATAACAGGTTATCAATAAATATTTTTGAAAAAATTATCAATTAGCACCTGGATATCAGCACATAGTGAATTATTTTTGTTATTTATAGATTCCTTTAATATGAAGAATTGAAAATGTCCACATGCCTTCTAAATAAAAATTTAATATGTCTTCACTGAGAGTGTCAGGAAGACAAGTATTTGACAATGTGCCGATGGAGAGTTCACTGTGAAGGGAAGTCAAGCTGATTAAGATGATTAACTTGAAAAGTTAGCACTGTTTCCAAATTTTCTTCAGAAATACAAATAATTTATGTATACTCATCTGTCTTGTTTTTTAAAAATATGAAACATTATTTAGAATGTTCTCTGATTATGCTCTGATTATATCACCTTGTCTATTATAGTTAGTGCCTGAGTGTTCTTCTTACAAAGCCAAAGCCCACTGGGCAGAGCTTAGCCCAGTCATTTTTTGCCTTTTTCTCTGGATAATATGCTTAATTAATGTTTTTTATAAATTGACATTAATTTTCTTGACTCTAAAATTTTTATCTTTAAACCCATCAAGGAGGCATGTGGCTGATACAATCCTTAGGGTCCCTTGGGAGTAGGCCATATATCATGGATAGTAAGAATAATACATGTTTTTGGATACTCTGCCAAGGATATTATGTTTCTGTCAAAAGAAATAGTCTATTTTGTTGATTAGAATACATTCTGAGATGACTTAACATTATATCTCAAAGTCCTAGAAAAAGAACAAATCAATGCCGAAAGTAGTAGAAGACAGGAAATAATTAAAATCAGAGCTGAAATCAATAAAATTGAAAAAGAAGAAACAATTCAAAAAATTGAGAAAACAAAAAGTTGTTTTTTTGAAAAAATAAATAAAATCAATTAACCCTTAGGCACACTAATGAAGAGGACAGAGAAAGCTCAAATTGCTAAAATTAGTGATGAAAAAGGAAGTATCACAATGGCCACTATTGAAATAAAGAAGATAATTAGAAACTATTTTGAAAATTTATACTCCCAAAAAATAGATTATCTCAAAGACATCAATGAATTTCTAGAAACATATGATCTCTGCAAACTGAGTCAGGAGGACATACACAATTTAAACAGACCAATTTCAAGCAATGAATAGAAGACACCATCAAAAGCCTAACAACCAAGAAAACCCTAAACCAGAAAGATTCCAGGCTGAATTCTATAAGACCTTCAAAGAGGGTCTTCAAAGAAGAACTAATATCAGTACTCTTCAAATTATTCTATTAAATAGAAAAGGAGGGAACCCTTCAAAACTCATTCCATGAGTCTAGCATCACCTTGATACCAAAACCAGACAAAGACACATCAAGGGAAGAAAACTTCAGACCAGTATCTCTGATGAACTTAGACACAAAAATTCTCAATAAAATTCTGGCAAATTGCATACAAAAACATATTAAAGAGATAGTGCACCACGATCAAGTGGATTTCATCCCAGGGATACAAGGTTGGTTCAACATACAGAAATCAATAAACATAATTCATCACATCAATATACTTAAAGAATCACATGATTATCTCAATAGACGTTGAGAAAGCATTTGACAAAATATAGCACCTCTTCATGTTCAAAACACTACAAAAACTTGGGATAGTAGGAACATACCTGAATGTTGTAAAAGCTATCTAGGCTAAACCCAAGGCCAGTGTCATTCTAAATGGAGAAAAATTGAAAGCATTCCCTCTAAAAACGGGAACAAGACAGGGGTGCCCTCTTTCACCACTCCTATTCAACACAGTCTTTGAAACTCTAGCCAGAGCAGTCAGACAGATGATAGAAATTAATGGGATACAAATAGGAAAATAACTCAAACCTATCACTATTTGCTGACAGCATGATTCTGTATTTAGAAGATCCAAAAAATTCCACCAGAAAACTTCTAGAACTAATAAATGAATTCAGCAAAGTAGCAGGATATAAAATCAATACCCATAAATCAAATGCATTTCTATACATAAGTGATGAATCCACTGAAAGAGGAATTAAGAAAACTACCCCATTCAAAATAGCCTCGAAAAAGATAAAATACTTGGGACTCAATCTAACAAAAAAGATGAAAGACCTCTACAATGAAAACTACAGAAAACTAAGGAAAGAAATTGAAGAAGACCTTAGGAGAGGGAAAGATTTCCCGTGCTCTTGGATAGGCAGAATTAATATTGTCAAAATAGCCATACTACCAAAACTGTTATACAGATTTAATGCAGTTCCTATTAAAATCCCAATGTCATTTTTTATGGAAATAGAAAAAGCAATCATGAAATTCATTTGGAAAAAAAAGAGACCCAGAATAGCCAAAGCAATCCTTAGCAAGAGAAGTAAAGCAGGAGACATCATAGTACCAGACTGCAAGCTATACTACAGAGTTATAGTAACAAAAACAGCATGATATTGGCACCAAAATGGACATGTAGACAGTGGTACAAAATAGAAGACACAGAGACAAACCCACATAAATACAGTTATCTCATATTAGGCAAAGGCACCAAAAACATACATTGGAGAAAAGATAGCCTGTTCAACAAGTGGTGCTTGGAAAACTAGAACTCCATATGCAGCAAAATGAAATTAAACCCCTATGTCTCGCCATGTACAAAACTCAACTCACAGTGGATTAAGGACCTAGGAATTAAACCAGAGATCCTGTACTATAGAAGAAAAAGTAGGCCTAAATCTTCATCATGTCAGATTAGGCTCCAGCTTTCTTAAGAAGACTCCTATAGTGCAAGAAATAAAATCAATAGTTAATAAATGGGATGGATTCAAACTAAAAAGCTTCTCCTAAGCAAAGGAAATAATCAGTGATATGAAGAGAGAGCCTGCAGAGTGGGAGAACATTGTTACCACATGCACATCAGATAGAACACTAATCTCCAGGATATATAAAGAACTCAAAAAACTTAACACCATTAAAAACACAAATAACTCAATCAATAAATGAACAAAGGAACTGAACAAATATTTCTCAGAAGATATATAAGTGATCAACAAACATATGAAAAAATATTCAACATCTCTACTAACTAGAGAAATGCAATTCAAAACTACTCTAAGATTTCGTCTCACACCAGTCAGAATGGCAGTTATCAAGAATATAAGCAACAACAACTGTTGGCAAGGATGTCGGGGAAAAGGCATATGTTGCTGGTGGGACTGCAAATTGGTGCAACCAATCTGGAAAGCAGTATGGAGATTCCTTAGAAAACGTGGAATAGAATAAACATTTGATCCAGATATCCCACTTCTTGGTCTATAACCAAATGACTTAAAAACAGCATACTATAATGACAGAAGCACATCAATGTTTATAGCAGCTCAATTCACAATAACTAAATTGTGGAACCAATCTAGATGCCCTTCAATAGATGAATGGATAAAGAAACTGTGATACATATACACAATGGAATATTACTCAGCATTAAAAGAGAATAAAATTATGGCATTTGCAGGTAAATGGATGGAGTTGGAGAATACCGTGCTAAGCGAAGTAAGCCAATCCCCAAGTAACCAAAAGCCAAATGTTTTCTTAGATTAGTTGATGCTGATTTATAATGGGGGAACATGGGAAGAATGAAAGAACTTTGGGTTGGGCAAAAGGGAGGTTGTAGAGGGGAGGGTGCATGGGGTAGGAAAGATGGTGGAATATGATGGACATATTACCCTAGGTACATGTATGATTGGACGAATGGTTCATCTCTACATGGTGTACAACCAGAGAATTGAAAAGTTGTGCTCCATTTGTGTACATTGAATTGAAATGCATTCTGCTGTCATGTATAACTAAGTAGAATAAAAAAAGAATATATTCTGAGAATTGTTATCCTAAGGGTTTATATCAAACCTCTCTGTAAGTCTTTGTGTCAGACTATCTACCAGTCTATCTTCTATCCTTGTATCATTTATCTCCTTTAAATTTTATTTGATTTTTATTTCCATTTTGTATTTGATTCCTTTATTGTTCATCAGCAATATGTTGTATGCATTGATATAAGGACTTTTTATGTTTTTGCTTTATTATTGCTAAACCTAAAGGGAATTCTGTTGTTACCAAATTGTATTTTAAAACTACTCGTTAGTATAGAAATTTTCATTTTTTTCTGATATATGATAATGTATGTTTAGGCTTACTTACATTAAACAAATCAGGGTTATTGAGATAATTACTGGGGATTAGCAAGGCAGACCACCTTGATAGTGAGGAGAGAAACATCAGGACCCATGATTTCTTCTTAACAAGCCATCGGGTGTTATTTATTGTGAAAGGTAAGCCAGGCTGGGCAAAGCTATGTCTCCTCATGCAAGAATACTTTACTAAAGGCACCAAGCCTGAGCTGTTTATTTGTGTAGATACTCATAGTATTACTGGTTGCCAGGCATGAGTGATATTGATAATTTAAGGCTGTTAAACTTTTTAAAAATTATATGTCCATTGTTAAAATCATTCAAAATGAATGGCTTTTTAAATTATAGCTCCAGTACTCATAGTACTGGTCATTGGTTCTCCAAAATGGTAAGCCTGCTTTATAAACATCTTATTCCAATAACTTTTCAAAGAACATTGACAACTCTTTAGTAATATTGTGAAAAACAGTCATTATAAATCAAATTGGTAATATTTTATCTGTTTCAGATTGCTGTGCTATGCTTTGCATGATTAAGACCTCTTACCAAGAATACCTTTGCCTTGATATTCCTGAAGGAAAGACAGACCATGTGAGTACAGAGACTACAGATCCAGTGAATCCTAACTTATCATCAGCAAAACAAACAAACAAAAACCAAAATGACCCCCCTCCAGAACTATTTTATCACAGATAAAACACAAGGCATTAATATCTATTTTCTTTGTTATATTTATTCTAGATGAGATAGAAAACCCATCTCTATCACATGATTTTGTTATTATATAAGAGGCTTTAAAACCAATAGTGAAACTTTTATCAGCTCATACTCAGGTTACATATAATAACCAATTATAAGAGGTATAATTGGAAGTATGTATATTAGTCAGGTTTTTTTGTTACTATAACAGAATACCTGAAAATGGGTATTTATTTTTTAAAAAGAGCTATATTTATATAGCTCAGGTTTTGGAGGTTTTAAGGGCATGGTGGCTGCATCACCTTGGCTCTGTTGATGACCTCATGGCAGATGGAATCACAACTGTGGGAGCACACATGCGAGGGAAGAGACTGCATGGTAAGTCCAGAAGCTGGAATGGCCAGGTTTGTTTTTGTTTTTTGGGGTTTTTTTTGTACTCAGTTGAATCCAGGGATGCTAAACCACAGAGCCACATCCCCAGGTTCCCCCTGCCTCCTTTTTAAAAATTTGAGACAGAGTCTTGCTAAGTTGCTTAGGATCTCACTAAATTGTTGAAGCCGGCCTTCAACTTTTAATCCTCTTGCCCCAGCCTTCTAAATGGCTGGGATTACAGTTGTGCATTACCACCTAGCTTAGTTTTTTTTTTTTTTTTTTTTTTTTTGGTACTGGGGATTGAACTCAGGGGCACTTGACCACTGAGCTACATCCCCAGCCCTATTTTGTGTTTTATGTAGAGACAGGGTCTCACTGAGTTGCTTAGCACCTCGCCATTGCTGAGGCTGGCTTTGAACTCGCGATTCTCCTGTCTCAGCCTCCCTAAGTGCTAGGATTACAGGCTTGCGCCACCGCGCCCGGCTTCCTAGCTTAGTTTTATATAAATAAATAAATAAATAGAACAGCTACTCTGTTGAGAAGGCAGTGGGGTGCCAGGAGAAGTATGTTGATCCTTTTCACAAGCAGTGCCTCCACTAGGCCTTACTCTTTAAAGGTCCCACCACCTTTCAACATTGCCGCACTGGGGACCAAGCTTTCAACACGTGAAACTTTGGGGACATATTCAAACCATATCTAACTATAGTAGCATGCGTTTTTAATGTTTTTAAGCTATAGATGGACACCATATCTTTATTTATTTTCATATGGTGCTGAGGATCAAACCCAGTGCCTCACACATGCGAGGCACATGCTCTACGGCTGTGCTACAGCCCCAGCCCAGCAGCATGGGTTTTTATTTGCTTTTATAATTCTGAAGGGGCAGAATCCCCCAAACTTTTTATGTGACATTCTTTTGCAGAAAAACGCTGCTAAGAAGTGCTGAAGTGGCAATGAAACAGCCCAACAGAAAGAGAAAGCTTAGTATGGACTCCAAAGAGCACTTGGATCAGGATGGATGCTTGGTGAGATGTTGTCTCCTGGCCATTCCTGACAGGCACTGTGGAATGGTACAGCTCATATAACCATAACTGAGGGGTATTTTCACATACTCAAAACTACTTGCTTGTGGTTGAGTTTAAATAAAACTGCCTATTGTCATTAAAGTGTGCACATTTAAAAAGGTAATGTTAATTTTAAAGGTGAAAGGAGAACTTTTATTTTATAGAGATGGAGGTAATTGATTATTATCAAGTAGGTGAATGGAGACTATGAACTGTAGGTGGTTTTATTAGGTTTCTTCAAAGAAACAGAAGAATAGAATGTCTGTCTGTCTATCATCTATCACCTATCTATAGAATTATTTTAAGGAACTGGCTCATGCACTTATGGGTGCCAGCAAGCCTGAAATCTGCAGTGGAGGCTGAAGGCTCAGGGAAATGTTGGCATTGTGGACTTGAGTCCCACATCAATCTGGGGTTAGAGTTCTTTCTTTCTCTAGGACCTCAGTGTTTTCTCTTAAGGTCTTCAGCTGGTTGAGTAAGACTCACCCACACTATGGAGGGTAATCTGCTTTTCTCAAAGTATACTTAATTAGATGCTAATTATACTTAAAAACCTCTTTACAGCAATATGTGGACACCTAGAAGGTATAATATTCATTATGCATCTAGTTCCCTTCCCTGTTCTGTTTCCTTGTGTTTATCTGTTCCTGGGAATTTAAGGTTGGCAGTATGACCCAGAGACACCTGTGGTGGCTATTTTTGGGATAGTGGACAATTAACAGCATTCTCATTTGAGTCTCTTCATGGGCTGTCATCATTTATTAGGATGTGGGTTTGGGGACTTCATGTGGTCTGTGGTTGTACATTTAGACAGAATCCTTGGTGAAGTGACATAATGTAGGACATTCTGTGGTTCAGTGCCACTTTTGGTGTGGTTGAATGAACTCCAGACATAACATAAGTACTGGTTTGGTGTGAGTTTAGTTTCAAGATGTTTAATATAATTTGGTACCAAGCTTCAGATATGTTTCCTTGGGATCTGCCTCCCTGTGAGGTGGGATGATCAGGATAGAGCTCGGCCCAGCTCCATGGGTGGTTGCATCTTTAGGTAAATTCCAGGAGAGTCAGGGCTCCAGATGTACTGCAGAGAAGACTGGCTGTTTAAGAGGTTACTTGGACCAGACCTACTCAGAGGTTTACCTGTCTTATGCTTTGTAAGGATGACATTTTCTTCAGTGTCTTTGGTTTGCTGTGTCATGCCCTCTGAAGAGATGGAGTGTAAGGAATATCAGGATTTGATGTGTTCAGTTATTCCTGTGGTCCCCAGACAGCAGCACCAGCATATATTGGGGGTTTGTTAGACATGCACATTCCTTGACCTAAATCCAGAACTGCTGAATCAGATCCTCTGGGTGGGAGGATCTGTATTTTAACAATTGAGGTGATTCTGATGCCTGCTGGTGTTTGAGAACCATTGTCCTTGGGTATAGCTTTGTGCATGGTGCATCACACATCATATCTACTAATAGTGTTGTAGTTAAATACATTATAGTGAAATACATTTCGCCACATAATTGTTGCAGATTTTGTGCCTTTTTTGTTTTTGCAACATGTGGGATGCAACCAGTATGTGAAGCTTTAAAAGAAAAAAAACAAAAAAACCTTTTCACTCACAGTTTTATTTCTGTGCTCTGCAGTGAACATAATCACTTTCAGTTTGAAGCCTGCAGAATAATTTTTGTATTTATCCATAATCAGAAAGAAATGCTTCATATATTAATGTGTCACCAGCAGATGAACTGTACAGTTTAGCTGTGGTGGGAAGATGTGAGTCTTATTGTATCATGTGACTTACTCTAGGCAGCTTCACCTGTCCACCTGCTCTCCTTGAGCTCTTCATTTGGTTGAGTGACAACACTTTTAGTACTGCAGCATTCTGAACAAACCATACAAATTGATTGACAATGCACATTCACTGAGAATTCTAGGCTCACTGCTCACAATGCTGGAGAAAAAAATGGGTATCCATATGCTACTGGTGAATATATTGCTGCTTTTTTGACCTTTTAAGTGGCATGAACAACAGAACTATACCATGCAACTATTTCGTGATGAAAGATTATCAACCAATTTCCAGACTGAAAAAAAACAGGATTTGATGATGATGCTTGTAATGGTTGTATGATGAAGTGCATTTACCAAAGCTAGTTTCTTCATTTTTCTATATTATTTTAGTTTAACATTTAAGACCATTTCCCCTCTTTTAAAAATATTTAGTTTTTTTAATCAACGTAATTTGTCTTTGAACTGCTAAGATCATTATTGCTTTCTCTCAGTATTCTTGCTCTACGACCTTAATATTTAACCTTCTGTCTTTTCTGCTTTAGTGCAAATCCCTATTTTCTCTTAAATTCCAACTCAGTTTCCTACTTAATCCTGATGTGTTTATCATTATTCCTGCCCTACAATGGGATTTTCCCACTTTTGAACTTAAGAAGTACTGACCAGGTATGCTTTAGTGTGGGGCCCTGCATAGCTGGATTCCTGATAATATCTGTTAAATGATGTTCTCGGTGTTTAATGGGATTTATAGGCAAATGGATTTTTTTGATTAATGGTAAGAAAATTATTTTTCAAAGGACCATATTACAGTTTAAATTTTGAAATATTTTGAGGTATTTGGATCACATTGTTATTTTAACAGATATTCTCATAGGATAATTAAAAGGTGCACATTGAGAAAGAGTTTCACACTGCACAGTTGCTTTGGGGCTCATTGCTAGTTACAATGCCCATTTTCATCAGTTGAATTCAACAGTAGTTTAGTACAGAGAGCTCCTCACATCTGGGGCTATATTCACTATGGAGAGAGGGGCCAGTCATGTTTGGATTTTCCTAGATTCCTTAAAATATCAATAAAATCCTTTGTTTTCTGTATTCACCTTCTGATTTTACAAGTAGAATTTCCATTCAACCAAGTAAAATCCCACTGGCAGATTAAGTGTATAAAGCAAATACACAGTTGAGTATTCCTAAATATCTGCTTCTAAGACAGTAATTTAATGTTTTGAATATCCAATAATTTCTAGATGGTAAGAATATCTGTCAGTGAATATTTTACTGGATTAATATTTTCTAAGTATCTCTGTATAGAATTTTAAAAATATTTATTTATACTTTTCAAAATATAGTCATACGTGGGTGTGGCGGCACACACCTCTAATCCCAGTGACTCGAGAGGCCTGAAGCAGGAGGGTTGCAGGTTAGAAGTCAGCCTCAACACCTTAGTGAGACTAAGCAACCTAGCGAAATCCTGTCTCAAAATAAAAAACAAAAAGCGCTGGGGATGTGGCTCAGTGGTTAAAAACACCTGGGTTCAGTCCTTGGCACCATACAACAACAAGAACAACAAACCAATCATTTGATTAAAAAAATAGTACAGACAGGTATTGAAATGAGACGTAAATTCTCCACCATACCCAATCATATGTATACTAAACTGCCAAGCATTTTCGTAAAAGTGGGAACACAGGACCACTGTTGATAGATTTTTTAGAACTCAAACTATCGTTATTTGCAGACGACATGATTCTATACTTAGAGGATCCAAAAAGTTCCACCAGAAAACTTCTAGAACTGATAAATGAATTCAGCAAAGTTGCAGGATATAAAATAAATATCCATAAATCAAATGCATTTCTATACATCAGCAATGAATCCTCTGAAAGAGAAATTAGAAAAACTACTCCATTTGCAATAGCCTCCAAAAAAATAAAATACTTGGGAATCAATCTAACAAGAGAGGTGAAAGACCTCTACAACAAAAATTACAAGACACCAAAGAAAGACATTGAAGAAGATCTTAGAAGATGGAAAGACCTACCATGTTCCTGGATAGGCAGAATCAATATTATTAAAATAGCCATACTACCCAAAGCGCTATACAGATTCAATGCAATCCCATTTAAAATCCCAGAGTCCTTTCTTATAGAAATAGAAAAGGCAATCATGAAATTCATTTGGAAAAATAAGAGACCCAGAATAGCCAAAACTATCCTGAGCAAGAAGAGTGAAGCAGGAGGCATCACAATACCAGACCTTAAACTTTACTACAAAGCAATAGTAACAAAAATGGCATGGTACTGGCACCAAAATAGACATGTAGACCAATGGTACAGAATAGAAGACACAGAGAGTAATGCACATAAATACAGCTATCTCATACTAGACAAAGGTGCCAAAAACATTCA
>PVHX01015803.1:0-45360 GCA_004024805.1 Geosciurus inauris
ATGTTAACTATTGTACATAATCTCATGTACAATTCAATAATACTTATTGATACATAAATACTCAAATGTATCTTACTCATGGAAGAGACTATTCATTCTCCATTGAATTCCTCTGACAAACTTGTGAACATTTAATTGGTCACAGGCATGGAGTTTACTTGTAGACTTTCAATTTTCTTTTATTGTTCTATTGGTAGGTCTTTTTTTTTTTTTTTTTGGTACTGGAGATTGAACTCAGGGGTACTTGACCACTGAGCCACATCCCAAGCCCTATTTTGTGTTTTATGTAGAGACAGGGTCTCACTGAGTTGCTTAGTGCCTCGCCCTTGCTGAGGCTGGCTTTGAACTCATGATTCTCCTGTCACAGCCTCCCTAAGTACTGGGATTACAGGCTGGTAGGTCTTATATATGGTAATGCAATATTTGTAATTATTATGATTAAGGTCATAAGACATGTTAATGTCATTAAGATAAATTATGTCACAATAGAAAAGTTTTACTTCATTTCATGAGGCATTAAGAAGGACAACCAGTAAAAATGATTGAACCACAAAATTTTTGAGGAGAAAATATTTTTTTTGGTACCTGTGATTAAACCCAGGGACACATCACCACTGAGCCATATCCCCAAAACTTTTTGTATTTTATTTAGAGTCAGAATCCCTCAAAGTTGCTAGAGTCTGAAGCTGTCTTTGAACTTATTATATGTCTACTTTAGCCTCCTGAGCCACTAAACTTAAAGTTTTGTGCACCATGCTTGGGTAGTTAAAATACTTCTTACAGATGTAGATATTGTGCATCCAAGTTATTGAAAATTATTCTCAATTACTAACACAAATGTTACCAATCAGTAAAGTTTGGGATAAATGTAGCCTCTCTAGTTGATAGCTGGCAATGAATTTTCATCTCTCCATCATTGACCATTCTTGTGACAGGCTTGACTTTGCTCACCACAAGTTTGTATAATTACTGAGGACATAGTTCAGTGGTTGAACACTCCTAAGTTTGATCCCCAGTACAAAGAACAAGATAAGAATAATAACCTGTAATCTCAGCATTTAGGGAGGCTAAGACAGGAGAATTGTGAGTTCAAAGCCAGCCTCAGTAATGGTGAGACACTAAGCAACTCAATCTCTACATAAAACACAAAGTAGGGCTGGGGATGCGGCTCAGTGGTGGGATGTCCCCAAGTTCAATCTCCATATTATAATGATAATAATAATAATAATAATATAATTTTTATAATGGAAAAAAAACACAGAATTATGGAAAATAGATAACAGAAATAATCTAATGTAAGAGAGAGCACCACTAATTTACTAAAGTAATTTTCAAAGTAAAATCATGTAGACTCTAACTCCTGGGACTCTATCTTTCTTTTTTTATTAATTAATTAATTTATATAAATGCATTTCAAATCAAGTCATAGTACACATATAGAGCTCAATTTTTCCATTTCTCTGGTTGCAAACCAGAAAGAGTCACACCATTTTTGTCTTCATACATACACCTAGGGTAGTGATGACCATCTCATTGAACCATCTTTACTACACTAATTCCCCTTTCCCTCCGCCCTCCTCCCCCATGCCCCATCCAGAGATCCTTCATTTTTCCTATGTTCCCCATTACCACCCCCCTTATGTATCAGCATGCACTAATCAGAGAACATTTGGCATTTGTTTTTTGGGATTGGCTTACTTCACTTAGCATAATGTTCTCCAATTCCATCCTTTCACCCGCATATTCCATAATTTTATTTTTTATTGCTGAATAACATTCCATTGTGTTTATGTGCCACAGTTTCTTTATCCATTCATTTATTGAAGGGCATCTGGGTTGCTTCCATAGTTTAGCAATTGTGAATTGTGCTTCTACAAACCTTGAAGTGGCTGCATCACTGTAGAATGCTGTTTTTAAATCTTTAGGGTATAGGCCGAGGAGTAGAATAGCTGGATCAAATGGTGGTTCTATTCCAAGATTTTTAAGGAATCTCCATACTGCTTTCCAGATTGGTTGCACCAGTTTGCATTCCCACCAGCAGTGTTTGAGTGTACCTTTTTCACCACATCCTCACCAGCATTTATTTTTGCTTGTTTTTTGGATAGCTGCCATTCTGACTGGGGTGAAATAAAATCTGAGAGTAGTTTTGATTTGCATTTCTCTAATGGCTAGAGATGTTGAACATTTCTTCATATATTTGTTTATTGATTGCATATATTCTTCTGAGAGGTTTCTATTCAGCTCCATAGCCCATTTAGTGATTGGGTTGTTTGTTTTTTTGGTGTTAAATTTTTTGAGTTCTTTATATATCCTGGAGATCAGTGTTCTATCTGATGTGCGTGTGGCAAAAATTGGCTCCCAGAATATAGGCTCTCTGTTCACCTCATTAATAGTTTCTTTTGCTGAGAAGAAGCTTTTTAGTTTAAATCCATTCCATTTATTGATTCTTGCTTTTATTTCTTGTGCTTTTGGAGTCTTGTTAAGAAAGTCAGGGCCTAATCCGATATGATGATTTGGGCATACTTTCTCCTTAATTAGACGCAGGGTCTCTGGACTAATTCCTAGGTCTTTGATCCACCTTGAGTTAAGTTTTGTGCATGGTGAGAGATATAGGGGTTTAGTTTCATTTTGCTGCATATGTATTTCCATTTTTCCCAACACCATTTGTTGAAAAGGCTATCTTTTCTCCAATGTATGTTTCTTTCTTTTTATGGTGTCTGACATCTAAATGGGAATGGAGCTGTGTCCAGCATCAGGAGGGAAATAATCATCTCATTTTGGACCCTGCCTTGTTTGGTCTCCCTGCTCTCCTGAGAGCAGTGTCACTCCTACTCTTTGGTTTTGTGGAGAATTATTGGTTAAAATGTTTATTCCCTCATCCCTTTCATAAAATGCAGGTGTTTAGGCTCTTTAACTATCTGAGGTAAGAGAAGTCATAACTCTCAAAGTGGAATGCGACTGCTATAAACTGTGATGTGCTGGAGGCTTCAAACAGTGTGTTGTAAGGATGTAGTTCCACATATATATATATTCTTCATTAGTAATTTTTTTGTCACATAATAAAAATAGTATTTTACATATATTCAGCTTCTCATTGTAATGAGTTTCAATTCTTTTTTTATTTATTCATGTAAATGCTAGAAAAGTCAAGATTACTTGTTGCATAATATTTTATTTGTATTGTACATTAGGGGAATTCTTCCCAGTTTAAAGCTCAAGCTGCCTTCTCAGAAGATAATAATCAGAAAACTCAAATAATTTTTTTTGTGGTACCAGGAATTGAACTCAGGGGTACTCAACCACTGATCCACATCCCCTAACCCTATTTTGTGTTTTTGTGTAGAGACAGGATCTCACTGAGGTGCTTAGTGCCTCACCATTGCCAAGGCTGGAAAAATATTTTATGAAATGATATCACTCTATATACAACTATTAATTTAATTACCAACTGGCCAGGCTAGATCCCACTCCTTCTCTTCTTTTTTTTTTGCTACTGGGGGTTGAACACAGTGGCAATCGACCACTGAGCCACATCCCCAGCCCTATTTTGTGCTTTACATAGAGACAGGTTAGGGTTGTTACTTTTTCTTCTGCTGTATCTACTTTGCCTTTTCTTCTACTGTCTCCTCCTTTAGATCCTTGACTCTCAACTATGCCACTTTATGCCTTTATCTCACATTGTCATGGGACTGTGCATTGGCTTCTGGGAATCTTGGTTACCAGAGCCCTAATTAGGAGGCCTGGACTGTGGAAGATAGTGGTGACTGTAGTCTACTTTGGTGTTGAAAGCAGCAGTGGCAGCTACCTGTGGAAGCATTCTATAAAGTATTTTGTGCATTTTTGTTCTTTTATCAAGTAGAATTGATGACCCATAAGGTATGTGTATGTTCTACCAAACCAATTGTCAAAAGTGACTCTTTATTTTGCATGGCCAAAAGAAGTGTTTGACAATTCCAACCACTTAAAATATTTTCAATTTCAGTCTTTTAAAAAATTTATGCCTTTTACATTTTTATTTTTTGTTTTTCTTCCTGATAGTTATGCAATAATGTAACAGCTTTAGTATTAATTTGTCTTAGTGGTATTGATTTATACTCCTATTTGTATATTTATGTGGCATTTGAATATTCCCTCCTTTGTTAATTGTATTTAGAAATATTTTGACTGTGCTTTAGTGTTTTTGTGTGTCTTTTTTCCTTACAAATATAATACTTCATTTGTTCTGCCATATCAACTTTTTACTACATATATGTGCTCTGTAAATATTCTCTCCCACATTTTCTGTTTTAGCTTTGATCACTGGGTGTAAATTGATCTAAAATAAAAAGTAGCCTTCAGGTATATAAATTCATAGAAAATTACAAAAAAAATATTAGAACTGAGTAACAGAGATAACTGATATATATAGAATCACTCTTCATAGTATTCAGATAAGCACCATGCACATGTATTTAAGAGGGTAACCAGGAACATGCCCAAAGGGTGAACAGAGTATTCATTGGAATAACCCAAAGCTCCATGTGGTTGAGAAAATTTCCTAGGTTCCAGGGAAAAACAGATCAAATGTGCTTTCTGGACATGGCTCTGTTCTCAGCTCTTCATCTGTGATTGACTTTCCAATGAGTGTACTTACATTTGATGATCTATAAATTTTGTCTATTTAGGATTTTGAAGAAAGTGTATGATGCCACTCTTTATCCATCTCACTCACTTTTGTGAATGTTTATATTGTTTTACTCCATTCTGCTGTCTCAGGATCCCTTCTTTCTGTATGCTCCTCTGCATAAAATTTACTTTTTTGTAGTCTGTAAAACACTGTTCAAGGATAAGCTCATTGGAGGATCTCCTATCTATGGTGCTATGGTTTCCAAATTTTGTAAGGTTGAAGATTGTAACCTGTTGCAATGCCACCATGTTGTATAAAAAATTATTCTGAGCCAGGCACAGTGGTGCATGTCTGTATTCCTAGCACTTTGTGAAACTGAGAATTGTGAATTCAAAGCCAGCCTCAGTAACCTCAGCAATGGCAAGGCACTAAGCAACTCAATAAGACCCAGTCTCTAAATAAAACACAAAAAATAGGGCTGCAGATGTGGTTAAGTGCTTGAGTACCCCTGAGTTCAATCTCTGGTACCAAAAAAAAAAAAAAATTTGTCTGTCTTTATACTTTTGGAGACTGCATCACCATAAGGAGAAGAGAAGCATTTGTGACCACAAGACAAGGAACATCAAAAGCCAACAGAAGCTAGAATGATTGTCTTCTAAAGCCTCTGGAGGGAGTGTATCTCTGCTAACACTGTGATATGAATCCTGAGCTATGGTAATAAAAACATCCATAAATATAAAAGCATGAGTTTCTGTTGTTTTAATCTGTTAGTAGCAGTATGAATCCAGGGGTTTTTTGCGTGTTCAATTGTCTATGTGACCAAATGGAATCATGCTAAAGTGGTAGATATTTATGAAATATTTTGTTCTAAAACTAAGTAGAATATACTTTATTGTTTGCAATGAGAAAAGTGTAGAGTTGATCCTGACAGAAATTTCCTAATCAGACTTGTTTATTCTTTTTGAAAATTGGCAGTTTATTATTATTATTATTATTATTATTATTATTTTGCTTCTGTCTTCTACTTGATTGAGAATAGGAAATTTGCTGGCTCATATTCATTTCAACTCTTGTGCTGAGTAAATGTGTTTGTGTTTGTTTTTGTAGTCTTATCTTTTTGGTTCTGAATTGTTTCTGCAGTTCGTGAGATTCCCACCACTGTTTTTGACTTGACCAAAGTAAAGAATACTGTTGCTTCCTTGTGTCTCTTGCTCTTAATTTTGTTCTTTCCCCAACTAAGAAATAACAGAGTTTGCAAAGTGGATATTTTCCAGTTCACAAAAGTAAAGTGTGTAAAAGTAGAAAAATGAGAAAGAATGAAAAAGGCAACAGGCATGTGTGCTTAGGCTTATGATCAATATGAATATGGTAGTGAATTTCTGCTTGAATGTTCTCTGAGGTGAGTTGTATGTGTAGACAAAAACTTTAGTCAGGACTGAATTTGGCTATATCCACCTAGAACTGTTTTTTATCTCTAAATTGTCTGAGAGTTGTCACCAGATGTTTCATTGGATTTCTGCCCTTTTATTCCGTAGTGTTCAGTGACAGTAAAACCAACTTGAATTCTCTTTTCTGTAACTTTATAAAGCTAAATAAATATATCCAGTAAACCATAAAAAAGTTAGTACAACAAATAATATATCCTGCTGTTTAATTGATTTCTGAGGCTGAAAATATGACATTGAAACTTTATCCTGAGGACTATGTGGCACAAAAAAAACCAAAACTTCCCCAAAGAACCCATCATATAATAATTTGGCAAAATGTCAGTAATACAGTTTTATAATTTCTCAGTACTATTTATTAAATTCTGTATGTGATGTACCATTGTCTCATTTTACTTGCTTGCCTAAGTTTTATAATAGCATTTTTTTTGTAGCAGAGGTGCTTAACCACTGTGCCCCATTTCCTGCCCTTTTTATCTTTTTTTAAAATTTTTCTCAAAAGTTGCATTTTAATACATGTTATCAAACATAACAGAAAAAAACAAATTTTCAGAATTTATCTTTTTATTAGAGACAGGTTTTGCTGAGTTGCTTAGGGCTTTGCTAAGTTCCTGGGGCTGGGTTTGAACTTGTGATACTTCTGTATTTCAAGTTGTTGGGAGTATAAATATGTGCTGCCATGCCTGGCATACATTACCAATCTTATGATTCATACTTTTTCCTCTTAGTTTTTAATGACCTAGGATTATATTGAACAAAAATTATACAGTGTGCTCATGATCTATAGTATGTAGATAGACACTTATAGTAGTTGCACAATAAATACAAGAACATAAACAGTCTCTGGTAATGTTTTTATATTTTGTATTTAATAAACTCATATAATATTGACTTTGATTATATTGAACATTTAACATACAAATTATAACCTTAAGTAACCAGTAAAAATGGTATAATGTCATTGAAATGCCAGTGAAAAATAAACTGAGCAGAACATTTACTTGTTTCAAAATTTTCATAGGCCCTGTAGTTCTAATGATTAAAAATAAGACATAGTTTAAATGGTCTTGAATGCTGAAATAAACAAGTTGTAGTGCGTCCATAAAATACAATAGTAATTATCAATGCAAATGATGACATTACTGAAGCACACAGTTTGATTGACTCTCACAGATTCTGTATGGTTCAGCAGCTTGATTTAAAATTATACAGCATGGTTATATTCAGGCAGAATGAAACTATGGTTAAAAATCCATTACAGGAACTTGCTTCTCATAAACAAAAAGTTTTGTAGGAAATAACATAGTTTTCTTAAGAAGATATAAATATCCTGTACTTAAATTCAGTGATGGTTTTTATTATTTTATTTGTCAAAAGTTTACAGTGAATATCTGTGACATTCAAAAACAAATATACAAGGAGCAGGGCTGGTCTAGATTGGGTACTGGGAAGAAGCATAGAGGAAATAAAAATGACATGTAATAAGCAGATGTTGTGTTTCAATAATTGGTATATTATAACATTTACTTTATATACATTTCACATTTCTGTAATACAACATTTCTATACTGACTCTCAAGATCTTGGCTGCTTTTTGGGAATTGCATATAGAGTATGTAATTTAGTATGTGCTGAGCAAGGATGATTCAAAATGTGTTTCCTTTTGGATAATTTCTGAATCTTCACATAAATGCTTTGTATGTTTTTATATGTACATCATACTTCAACTGAAATCCTAAATGTTATGTTTGTAAAGTGATTAGATATTTTAGAATACTAGCAAAAATTTGGTTCAAATCTTAAAATTGTTTACTTTGGATTTTAATATTCTCAGGCATTTTTTATGTTCTGTCACTTGAACATAAGTCTTTTCATGTCATCCACAATTTGGTGAACAATTTTTTTTAACTTATTTTCTCAGTACTAAAGATAGAACCAAGTGGTCCTTTACCACTGATCTATATCTTTGGTTTTTTTTCTTATTGAGACAGGTTTTTACTAAGTTACCAAACCTGTCTTTCAACTTCTAGCTCACCTCTATCAGCCTTCTCAGTTGCCAGGATTACTGGATGCAACACAACACATTGCATAACACATTTTCTGTAATGATTTTCCCCAATAAAAATTCTTTTGTACAATGATGTTGTTGATGAACCAGGCACTTAGAACTGTGTCTTGTGCATGATGTATTCTCAAAAAAAAAATTTAAATGGGTTGCATGAGAAAAAATAACTATCAAAAATTAGTTTATTCAAAGAAGATTAATTATATAATGCAGGTGCTCTTGTTTCAATAACTGTGCCCTAATGGTCTATGTATTAAAACTTGGTCTCCAGGTTGTTGAGTGTGATGAAACTTTTATAGGTAAGGCAAAGTGAGAGGAGTTTAGTTCATCATAGGGTGTGCACTTGATGGAAACTGAATCCTTGGTACTATTTTAGGTTGTTGCCATTTGCTCCTGCCGTTATGTGCTCCCTCACCTCAGGCATAAAGCTGTAATACCAATCACTTATCATCAAGAATCTCCAGAACTTTTCTCTCTGATAATTGATGTTAATCCATAATGAGGGAAGGGCATGAAAAGAATGGAGAAACTTTGGTCAAAGAGGAGAGATGGGAGGAGACCAGATATGAGGGCAGAAAACATGGTGGAATGAGATGAACAACAATGCTCTAGGTACATGAATGACTGCTCATATGGTGTAATTCTATATTGTGTACAACCAGAGAAATAAAAAGTTGTCCTTCATTTGTGTACAATAAATCAAAATGCATTCTGCTGTCATGTAAACCTAATTAGAATAAGTAAATTTCAAAAAATAGTAAAAAAAGAATCTCCAGAACTTTGATTCAAAATAATACTTTTCTATTTATTAGTTGATTATGACAGGTACATTTTGGAGTTAAGAAAAACCTGGCTAACATACTAAGTGAGCTTGAAAGGCCAAAGGTATGAGCACATGTTTTATATGTATTTGCAACTCAGTCATCAAAAGATGTTCATTTTAATCAGTAGTATTTAGTTCTTAGGTTTATTTTGTATTTTTTTGGCACCAAGGATAAAACTCAGAGGTACTCAACTGCTGAGCCATATCCCCAGCTCTATTTTGTGTTTTTTTATAGAGACAGGTTCTCACTGAGTTGCTTAGTATCTTGCCATTGCTGAGGCTGGCTTTCAACTCAAGATTCTCCTGTCTCAAACTCCCAAAGTGCTGGGATTACAAGCATGTGCCACCACACCCAGCTAGTTTTTAGTTTTTCTACACATAATAATTCTTTCTAAATTTTTACAAAAACAATAATGCCTGGGTCTTTCTCCATGGATAAGGATTACATTGTTTAAATGCAATTTTGATTTTGGGAATTTGAAGGGCACATCAGCCAGAACAGGGAATCATTGGTTCACAGTTGAAAATGCATTGAGTCTGTGTGATTTTCCTGTGTGCTGTGTGGATAGGCCCATTTTAGCCTTTCAGATGTGGGTTCATAGAAAACAGATTTTCCATTTTGAAAATATAAATGCATAATTTTTTTACATATTCAGCTCTTTAGACAAGTTGCTGGTGGAGAAATCATCCTCTCAGTAGGTGTATTTTGGTCTCTTGTTTACTGTTATATAATTGTTTCATGCAAAGAAGGTCTAGGTTTATTCTAGGTTAAAATCATAAGTAGACTACAAATACAAATAAAAGGAATTCTTTGTAATGAATTTTTTACTATTATCCCATTTTGAGGAATAAAATAATCACTCAGCTTTCATTTTCTAAACATAGTCCAAATCTATGTACCTAAATTATTCTCTATTAAAAAAAACTTGAAGAGTTTTCTTGAAAATGTTTTAAAGGTAAAAATAGTAAAGTGCTATGAAGCTAAAAAGACATGTGCATCTATTGCAGAGGTGACATTATTTATTTCCTTAAATATCTAGGAAAGTTGTGTGATTATTGTGGCCTCACAAAATTTTTGAACTTTTGAGCCAGGCAGTAGTTAATCTGAGACCTAATTTTGACTAGTCTCTTAGTAGTTGTGGTTTTGTATTTTTTTTTAAATTTAGAATAGTCATAAACATGACATGTAAAAGAAAATAAAAAGGATATAAATTGCAAAAATAGCTCCAGTTCTTTATCCTTTTTTGTATCCACATCATTGGCAATGTTCTTTGATAACTCCTTTCTTCAAAAATTAGAATCTGTTTGCCAAGACATGAATAAAAAATGGTATATATTACAGCCAGGAGAATATAGTATGAAAATATACTGATATTATGACTAGGCCTCAAATGTCTTGACTTTTTTAAAATTTTTCTTTGTAAACCACATCATCTAAGGAGAAAAAGCTCATATTTGGCTTGTGATGCAGAAGATGCCATGTGGGTGAAAATGCCACGGTGGACAGCTACCTCTCTTCCAGGAGATGAGTTACCATGTCAAGTAGTAGAACATATGCCTAAAGGATCCTAGCTGGAATAAGAAGAGTAGCTCAGCCAAACCCAATCTAAATTGAGCTTACTCATAAACTGATCATTTCAATCATGATTTAGTCAGTTTGGTGTAGTTTGTACTAATTGTAGTTAATTAACAAATATATCCAATGCAAACAGACACCAGAGTTCAAAACATGTTGCTTTCAAATTAAATGAATAGAATTAGACATGCAAGAAATACTGATTTCATTTTTTCCTGATTTAATATTCAATTTCTTTTAAATGATTTTGAGTTATGCAGAAATGTATGTGGACTTAAACTCACACCATACTTCATACTAAAAAATGAATGAGACAATCATAGCCAAATCACCAGGGTCAAGACCCAATAGCAAAATAGAATTTTTAATCTTTTACTTTACAACAAAATTCTGGTGTCAATGTACAGACAGAGGTGAAGACATGAGGATCTTTCCCCCTGAGTTTTCATCATCATTTGTTCACTAATATCTGAATGGGCTTCTGATCTTGCAGGGTAGCAATTGGGAAGAATGGCCTGCTTTGGGGGACTGTCATCTCATAGTGCCCTCCTGTGTCTAATAGAAATAATTTTTCTCATTTGATCTAAAGAAGGGATATTAGGCAGGAAGACATGTTTTCTCACTTGTGATAGAAAAGGAAGACTTAAGTCATTCAATTGCCTGAAATCAAGGGAATTAGAGCCTTCAGATGTACACTTGAAATGTGTCAGCCACTTTTCACATGTAGCTAATGAGTTCTTGGAATGCGACTGATCTACATTGAGAAGTATTAGAAGTGTAAAAGAGAGTGAGATTTGAATGTTTAATGAGAAATAAATGTAGTTAATAATTTTTATTGGTCATATTAGAATGATAACATTTTGAATATATTGGGATTAACATAATTTACTTACAAATTATAATCACAGTTGTATTAAAAGATAAACATTTAATCATTTTGTTTAAATTATTTGATATAAAGTATCAAATTTTTGTGACAACATAAATTATAAGAATGTATAGTAATTTACTTATACATTATTAAAGTTATTTATTTCATGTGCTTTACTTATGACTCCTAAAAATTTAGTTACACATACATTTCTCAATTTCTCATTTTATTTCTATTGAATTTTTTTGTGTGTGCCAGGGATTGAATTCAGGGATCATATGTCTCAAGAAATTTTTCAGTGTCTTTGAGATTTTGTATTTTATTGGAGTATAAATTTCCAAAAGAGTTTCTGATTATATTCTTTTATAAAAAAAATTGTTTTTAGTTGTAGATGGACAGAATATATTTATTTTATTTATTATTTTTATGTGGTGCTTAGGATCAAACCCAGTGCCTCATACATGGGTGGCAAGCACTCTACCACTGAGCTACAATCTCAGCCCCATAATTATATTCTTATTTCATTAGTCCATGTTAATATTTTCGTTTTCATCACAAATTTTAGGTTGAAAAATCAGCTGAAATCCAAATTTATTTCCCCTTATGTAATTTTTTTTTCAAACAGCCTTTAAAATTTTACCCTTATTCTAAGCCGGGCGCGGTGGCTCAAGCCTGTAATCCCAGCACTTAGGGAGGCTGAGACAGGAGAATCGCGAGTTCAAAGCTAACCTCAGCAATGACGAGGTGCTAAAGCAACTCAGTGAGACCCTGTCTCTACATAAAACAGAAAATAGGGCTGGGGACCTGGCTCAGGGGTTGAGTGCCCCTGAGTTCAATCCCTGGTACCAAAAAAAAAAAATTATCCTTATTCTGTATAGTAGTCATTCTCATTATTATTATTAAATTTGAGTACCATGACAATGTACTTCCAGGCAGTAGTGGTCAGTGAGCAGCAGGCGATTTGCTGGTGGTCTGTGGACATTCTGCTGGCTAACAAAAGGCAATCAGTGGATGGACATTGGGTGTTGAGTGATGGGTATGTGAAAGGTGAGCAAAGGGCAGGCAAGAGCCTGGCAATCGGGTTAATGGCAAATAATAGGTGGCAGTCTGTGAGCAATCTGTACTTAAAAGTTGGGCTCTGTCCTGGCAGAAGGCGGGCATTTGAGATAGATAAATGGGGTAAACAGCAGGTTATTGGTGGGCAGTGAAGGTTGCCTCAAAGCGAAACAGTAGTTTGTTTTGTTTTTGTTTTTGTTTTTGCTCGAATCCCAAGTTATGGAGTGACAGAAAATGCAGATTCCCTCTAATTCACCATCTTGGATTTCCTAAATCCCTGATTTGTTTTTAAAGGTTGTTGCAGAAAAAAAACATCACACATCAGAACCTTAATCGAAGTCTAGATATGTGTTTGTTCACTAGTAAAAATTGAGACCCTGGAAGAGAAAGTATTTTTACACTGTCAGGGAGGCATTTATGCTCCAATGACCTTTTGGAATTTTTCTCTTACATGCTTAGTATTCTCTCATTCCCTATGTCAAAATGAGCTATATAATGATATAATTTCACAGTGAGAGTGGTTCCCCAAATCTGAGAATATTTAACCTGATGTGTCACTTTCCTCATGAACTGTGGGATTAACAGTCTATTCACCTAATTTGCTTTTCTTTTCTTTCTTTCTTTTTTTTTTTTTGTCTTTTGTTTGTGCCATGTAATTCAAGTTTTCCCAAGGATTTAACTGTTTTATAATAATTTGATGATTAAGATTTTTATTTGTTTGAAAAGTGAGTTGTGATGTTGTGGTCTGAAAAAGCAAAAATTATTTTTTAAATAAAGTACTTCTTTTATGGTATGTTTAAATAATGAGAATATAGACACCTTTGGACAATTCCACTCAAATAAATATGTTAGGTGTTGGAAGTTTTGGTGTATCTCACTGATCTCATATACCTTCAACACACAAAGGTGAACACTGTCCTATGAGTCTTGTTATTACTTATAGTTTTGCTATGCATATCTCAAGTACCATTGTTTGGTTGTGCTTTTTTGAATTTTCAATAACTAATTGCCACTGTGATTTATCTATTAGGATTATGTTGTGTTTTATTTTTTTAACCACTGCTTTGCCCCAGGGTATTCCTTCGCATGTCCTGCTCTCTGGGTTTTATTACACCAAATTTATTCATCAATTTTATTGCTTATAACTGTTTATTGGGCTGGGCATATAGCTCAGTTGGTAGTGTCCTTCTTTGCATGATTAAGGACTTGGGTCAATTCTCATCACCACAAAGAAAAGTATCATATTGAATGAGTGCCTTTGTGAGATCCAGTTCTTCTAACTCTCATTACAACTTGTGTGAAATTAAAAAGCTGTGTCAATGATGTGATATGTATTTACTCATTTTTATTTCAGGAACCATTGACATTCAGGGATGTGGCTATTGTTTTTTCTAAAGAAAAATGGAAATGCCTGGATTCTGCTCAGAAGACTTTATATGAAGATGTGATGTTAGAGATCTATAGCAACCTGATCTTTCTGGGTGAGCATAAATGTTATTCAGAATTCCTAATTCACCATCAATATTCATTTTTTTCTCTTTTCTTTTGGTACTGAAGATTGAACTCAGGGCACTAAACCACTGAGCCACATCCCTCTCCCCAGCCTTATTTTGCATTTTATTTAAAGATAGGGTCTCACTGAATTGCTGAGCACCTCATTGTTTTGAGGGCTCACTTTAAACTTTGATCATCCTACCACAATCTCCCCAGCTGCTGGGATTACAGACGTGCACCACTGCGACCATCCAATATTTAATTTTTTAATTTTGTAGAATATCTTCTAGCAGCTTCTATTTTTCATAAAAAGTTTAGATTGTTGTTTTCAGGATGAAGATTAGACTTTTTTAATGCAGAAAATAAAATGTTAAACATTTTTTTTTAAATTTTAACCTATCCTTTCTTTATTCTCTTTTGATAAAGTAGTACTTAAAATCTGGAGAATAAAAATGGTTCCATTGTATTTTAGTGTTTCTGTCAGAAAAAAAAAAACATTTGGAAAAATAATTGTCTAGAATCTTCTATGGTATCTTTCTTTCTTTTCTCCTAATGAGTCCAGCATTAAGAAACAGTAGTTAAAAGAGAATAAAAAAATGAGTCATAACCAGACACAGTGGTGCACATTTGTAATCCCAGCACTTTAGAAGGCTGATACAGGAGGATCACAAGCTCAACACCAGCCTCAGCAACAGTGAGGCACTAAGCAACTCAGTGAGACCCTGTCTTTAAGGAAAACATAAAAAGGGCTGAAAACGTGGCTCAGTGGTTGATTACTCCTGAGTTCAAATCCCAGGACCAAAAATAAAAAATGAGTCATATTTCATTTTCTAATAAACACATCTTGCTGTGCCTAAGTCATCCTTGGTTACCTTTCTGTTCCCAAAGAAATTACCTTGGGATTTGAAGAGAAATGTAACACTAGCCATATATCCATGTAGGCAGAAATCAAAGAAGCAAAGAATATTAATAAGGGGTCAAAATGTCAAAGAGGAAATCACATTTTAAAATGTTAATTGAGAAGCTAAATTTCAGCAGAAATGATTTTTTCAAACCTAGGTATATTTCTCTTACAATCAGTAAAAAGCATATCATGCCCTGTGTTTACAGTGCTTCCTAATTATTTAAGTTACTTCTTATTCTCCAGTGATTTTTCTACATTCAAATTAACAAAGTATTCCCTAATACCTATGAAGATTGCCACTGTTTGTCAGATATGTATTGATCTTGGTGGGCTCCCTAGTAATTCTACACAAATTACTGGATATCTCTAGGTAAAACCATTTAATGTATTAATATCATATGGAATATTTTTGAATATTACTTAAATATTTATTCATTCAAATTGCTTTCATCAGAGTTTTTTTTTTTTAATGAATACTTAACTAAATTTTCTGTAAATTTTTCTGCCATGTAATGAACAGCAGTGATTCACAATGCCTGCTCCTTCTGGCTATATAAGTATTGCTCAAAATTGTGGTTTAAAGAAGGATTTCTAGGGCTGGGGCTGTGAAAGAGTGGCAGAGTACTTGCCTAGCACATGTGAGACAGTGGGTTTGATCCTTAGCACTACATTAAAAACAAACAAATAAAATAAAGGCATTCTGTCCATCTATAACCACAAATTTGTTTTTTTAAAAAAGGGATTTCTAAAGTAGTACAGTTATGCAGAATTTTATGGGTTACAATTTCTCTAATTCTTGTGCTTCATTGTTGTTCAGTATGTTTCCTGACGTCAGTGAATATTGTTTTTATTTTTACAGCTATATATTAAAATTGATAGAAATTTTTATGACTTCTTACTATAGAACAATATTAGGTGAATTTAAAATTCACATGTATCATGTGCCTATTTTTAATAAAGTTATATATGATTTTACTTGCATAAATATTAATTCTGTTTTGTTTACGATTTGTATATAGTGCCTTATTTCCTTTGTTTATGTGATTATTTATATAATTTATCTAAATTTTCTTATATAAATACATATAGGCATATGTATGTATATTGGGGAGTGAACTCAGGCATGCTACATCTGAGGTACATCTTCAGCCCATATTTGCGTTTACTTTGAAAGAGATTCTTGCTACATGACAGAATCTATATTTGCATTTTTCTTCCTCAGCCTTTCAAGTACCTAGAATTACTAGTATATTTATCATCTCTATAAGATGAATCTGTTATTTTGTCTAGAAGTAAGATTTTAGTATTTTAAAGGTAACAAAGGTTTTCATAATTCTGTTTATCTTTTATATTTTTTCAAACTTTAGTTTTGATCAAAATCATAACTTACTTAAACTTACTGTTGTATGTATTTTAAATACACTGTTCAGTAGTGTTGATTCAAATGTTTTGCAATATATTTCTAGAACATTTATATCACATAAAAGTACAATTTATTTCTCCTCCAAACAAGTGCTTACTTGTCTCTCACTCTTCCATCCCAGACATTATTCCTTTTGGCCTGTACGTTTGGTTACATTAGATATCTCATAAGTAGAATGACATGGTATTTGCCTTTTTGTGAATGACTTATTTCACTTAGCATACTATCCTGAAGGTTGATCATTTTAGATATTATAAGAATTTTTATCTTTGTAAAGTTTGAAAACATTTCATAGTTCATTCCAAATTGCATTTATGCACTCATGTGAAAGGACATTGGATTGGCTCTCCATATTTGTCTCTATTGAATGATGTTGTGATGAGCATAGATCTGTAAATATATTTTGGTTTGGTTGTTTTGTTTTTGTGGTGCTGGGGATTGAACCTAGGGCCATGTGCATGCAAGGCAAGCACTCTAGAAACTGAGCTATATCCCCAGCCCTGTAAATATATTTTGATGTGACCATCCAATTGAGGACTAATTGATGCACTCTCAGTTTTCTTACATATGACTTCTTCATCTAATTTTATGCTAACATAAATCTATTCAATATTGTAGCTTTATTATTTTTATATCAGGAAGTTTTTTTTGTTTTTGTTTTTTTTTTTACTTTTAACATGTTTAGCTATTTATGTACCCAGGATACTCCTAGAATTTTAAAATAACATATTTTGTTTCTGCAAAAGTAATATTAAGTGTTTGATAGGTATTACATGAACTTCTTAGACCTCTTTGGTTTGTCTCAGCTCTCTCATTTTTCCTTTTGTTTTTTTTGGACTAGGTGTGCTTAACAATTGATTCACATCCACAGCTGTTTTTTGCAGGGGTGAGGGGAGACTTCTGGGGATTGAACTGAGAGGCACTTACCCACTGAACCACATCTCAAGCGCTATTTTGTATTTGATGTAGACATAGTATCTCATTGAATTGCTTAGAGCTTTGTAATTGCTGCAGTTGAATTTAAACTCGTGATCCTCCTGTCTCAACTTCCTGAGCTCCTGGGATTACAGGTGTGCACCACCACACCTGGCTTTGTTTTTTTTTTTTTTTTCTTTCAAAAAATGCTTTAATTTTTGGTTCACAGATTTTTATGGTGGTATTTTGATTCCTTCCTATTAAGTTTTTTTATCTTCTATGTGTATTTTGTCATTACTTTGGTAATATGTAAAAATATTTATAAACAGTAGAATGAACTGGAAATAACTTTGCTATGTTCATATATGAATGTTCAACTAGTGTAACTCTACATTATGTACAACTTCAAGAATCGGTAGTTATGGTTTATGTATGTATATGTCAAGATACATTCTACTGTCATTTATAACTAAAAGGAACAACAACAAAGTTAATAGTTTTTATGGTATTCTAAACTAAACTAACTTTTATTTTTTTTATAAAAATAAAGTCTTTACATGTCTTGTCATAATTTGTTATTGATGTCACAGTTGATTTTTATACCTTAGACCCATTAAAAGAGATTTAAGGTAATTTTTCTGGTTTAGTCTTCCAAATTCTGTAGCAGAATTAAATGTTATATGTGCCACAATGACAATAAATTAAAATTTATATTTGTGTATATTTTGCATTTTCACAAAAGCTTTCAAAATGTATATGATTTGTGTTGCTGTGCAGATTTATTTTGTTAGAAGAATTCCATTAAATATTCCTCTTAGACAAGGTCTAAAATGAGGAAAATGTTCAGCATTTATATATTTTGAAAGCCTGTATTTTTCTTAAGGTTCAGAAACAATATTTGTGGATATAATGTTTTAGGTTGATATTTTATTTTTCTTTTAGCACATATGACTATATGCTCCAATTCCTTTCTGGAAATCTGATATGAAATCAACTGTTAACCATATAGAAGTGTCTTTGTAAATAAAACCTCTCTTTTTCTTAATTTTATGAAAACTTTCTCTTGACTATAAATTTTTATTTTGCACCTTGTAATTGATTTTCTAATATTTTTTTTTCAAATATTTTTTTTTAGTTGTAGATGGACACAATGTCTTTATTTTATTGCTTTGTATGTGGTGCTGAGGATCGAACCCAGGGCCTCACGCATGCGAGGCAAGCGCTCTACCGCTGAGCTACAATCCCAGCCCCGATTTTCTAATATTTGATACTTTTTCTCATCACATTTCTAATTTATCAAGCATCTTCCTTTCATTCTCCTTTTAATTTGTGTGTGAGGGGGTGCTGAGAATTGAACCCAAGACCTTGTGCAGCAAGGCATGCCCTTTACCAAATAAGGTATATACACAGTTCCAGACATTATTTCTTAAAAAATATTTCTAGTGGGATTGAGATATATCTCAGTTGGTAGAGTGCTTGCCTCACATGCACAAGGCCCTGGCTTTGATCTCTAGCACCAAAAAAAGAGAATATTTCTAATATACAATTTCTACTCTTTTTTTTTTTTTGCTATTTTTTTTTGAATTTCATTCAATTTTTATTGTTAGTTAGTTTATTAAATATTTTTCAAATGGTTATTTGGTGTTGTTTAGATAATTAAAAACTCTTAATTCCCTAATTTTCAATGGCTAGTGTTATATTATGTCTTTGGTTGAGTCAGCTTTCTTCTTTTCTTCATGTGCTGTTTTCTTTTTTAAAAATTTATTTTCTTAATTATAGATGTATATGTTACCTGTTTTATTTTTATGTGGTGCTGAGGATCAAACCCAGTGCCTTACCCATGCAAGGCAAGTGCTTCACCATTGAGTCACAACCCCAGCCCCCTGCTGTTATTTTCATTGGGATGTTTCCTTTTAAATGTCCCCTTAAAACATTATTATAGTGATGGTGAAAAATGTTTGCAAATTACTAAATAAACAAAAACATGTCAGGTGTAACCGTAATTCCATGTAATTGGCAAAGTGAGGCAGTACAATTGCAAGTTTGAAAGGAGCTTCTGCATTTTTCTGACATCCAGTCTCAAAACATAAAAATATAGATATATAGAAAGGTCTGTGGATGTAGTTCAGGGGTAAAACACTCCTACATTCAATCCTAAGTAATACTCCCCACAAAGAAAAAGGAACAGAAATAAGGGAAAAGTCATTTCCTGCAACATTTGAGCCACATGTGAAATCTGAAAGAGCTGAACTGAGAGGCTGTGATTTGACAATGTTGTAGTAAAATTAATCAGTTTTTGTGTTGTGCTCATCTGTGGAGCTGTGAAATCTCAAGATGATTTTGGAAGTTCTCACAACTTTTGTCAGCATATTTTTGTAAATTTTATATATTTCTTGAGTAATAAGGACCTTGGATTATACTACTCTCTGGCTATTTTCTCCAGTTTGATATCATTTTATATATTTGTAGAGTATCTTCACCACAGTGTAGTAAGAGGAATAAATTGTTTTTTAAATTTCTTTCAGGTATGTGTTCTCATGAAAATCAAGAATATTCAGGAGAGCAGGAAATAAAATATTATTTGCAAAACTTGTTAAAGAAAAGGTATGGAATCTAGGTCAATAAATCTATAGTTTTTAAAAAAATGGAAAATAGTGGGAGAGGGAAGTTCAGAAAATTTGTTTTGTTAAAAATAACAAACACAGAAGAATTATTTATAATAAAAATTACATTGTAATCAGGTTATGTTATTACATAACATCTCAGAAGACTGACTACTCACCTTATGCCAGTCACTTTTTGTTTGGTTAATACTTTTTATTACATTATTATAATTATGAAATGTTACTATTCAATATTTTGTGCAAAACTAATTATAATACACAAGATTACCAAATGCAACAATATGTATCAAACTACTTATATATACAAGGATTCCAGACCATTATGAAGTTGTGTCTTATAAATACCTTCATGAAAATAAATATCCAACCAATTCTCTCAGCTTTAAATATATGATTAGAAATATACATTTTAATAAAAAATGATTGTTCAAACACTAATTAATCAGTTATGCCTTAAAACTTTTAATAATCTGTATATGTGTGGACATTAGATAAAAGTCTGAAAATTATCAATATAAAATTGCAGTACTGTAATCTGCCAGTTTTATGGGGTGACATAGATGTAATTTTCTACACAGTATAGTATAGGTGAATTGTCCCATCTTTTCAACACATCTATAGTATTTCCACTTAGAGATATGGAGAACACTCAAATTAAGGAGAGGGCTGGTGTTGTGGCTCAGTGGTAGAGCGCTGGCCTTGCAGGCATGAGGCACTGGGTTCGATCCTCAGCACCACATATAAATAATAAGTGAATAAAATAAAGATCCATCAACAACTAAAAAAATATTTTAAAAAAAATTAAGGAGAAATGGAATGACAGCAGTGAGCCTCACAAGACCAACCAATAGACAAAAATTATTCAAAAATTAAAAGTTTTTAAGGTGGAAGTTTGGTAAGCCTAGTTTTTAAATGCAATAATAATTAAGAAAACAAGAGGAGAAGCAGGTAGATTCTTCTAGAACACATCAAAGAAGCATACAGCTCATCTGTCATGGATGGCAACTCAAGGAAAGGGAAGGTTTGAGAAACTCTTGGCACAAGTTCCCAGAAAACTCACAGCCTGCATGGCTTTCAGGACTGTGTCACACCCTAAAAGCAGACATGATGGTCTCATGAGAACATTGGGAAGACTTTTGAGACTAGTGTGGGCTCGAGTCAAGAGGTAGAAAATACCCCTGAGAGAGGGGCAGAATGGTAGAGGTGGGACAAATGGGAAGTGAAGGGCTCAAGCTTTTAATTGAAAATTTTTTAAGTAAAGTGGCCACATTGATCAGGAAAGGCCACCTTTGAAAGAGGTGTGGCTCACCATCAACCTTCTGCCCTGTAGGGAGAAGAATTCTAGTATGTCCTTAGCATTCCATGAGTCTGTCTACACTTCCAGAAGCACATTTTTGTAGATGTTCATCCCTGAGATACTCTCATACTCTTGAAAATTTGAATTAAATTATTTCTAAAGGCTGGGTTTGTGCCTCAGTGGCAGAGTGCTGGCCTAGCACACGTGAGGCCTTGGGTTTGATCCTCAGCACCACATAAAATAAATAAAATAAAAGTATTGTGTCCATCTACAAGTAAAAATGTATTTAAAAGTTATTTCTAATTTTAATTGCCCTGGAAACAGTCTTGGTGTACGTTTAAAGATATGTGAAGCTTGCATATTAGCAGAATCATTCCATGTCATGGGATGTCGAGCACCTCACCAGTATAGTTTCTTGCCCAGAAGTTGATGAACTACCTGAGAAAATAAAATCTGAAATAATTTGTAAATTAATAAGTCAGACCCAAAAATTAGAATCAAAAAAGATGGAGCACCTGATAGATTCTCTAGTCTTCATAGGAGCTGGAACACAATGACTAGAAAATGGCTCCAGTGCTTTATTTAAGGGAGATTACATCAAAAGCAGGGATAAGTGTTCAACAAGAGAAGTCTCCCTGCAGACAGGTTGATTGGCATCCTGCCAAGTCACATCCATTTTTGGGAGGCTGTGTGGCTATCTTGATACCCGTGGATTAGCCCATCAACAGTGCTGGACCTAGACAGAACTAGGTAGGATATCACACACCCTAGGCAGTGTGAGTTCCCATATACCAGATTGTGAGTTCCCGTATACCAGATTTTCCTGCCTCATGGCCTTTAAGTTGTTTTTATTTCACACAGTTCACAGATGCATTCCAGCATATATGATATGCACTGCCTCATTTTCCATAGCAAGAAGGTTGGGTTTTTTTTGGATCGGGTACTGGGGATTAAACTCAGGGTTACTTGATCACTGAGCCACAAACCCAGCCCTATTTTGTGTTTTATGTAGAGACAAAATACATAATTCAGTAGGGTCTCACTGAATTGCTTAGTGCCCCATGATTGCTGAGGCTGGCTTTGAGCTCGTGATTCTCCTGTCTCAGCCTCCCAAAGTGCTGGGATTACAGGCTTGTGCCACCATGCCTGACTTGAAACTTTATTTTAAAATGTATTCTATTCTTTCCTTAAAGTCTCAGATACATCTCAGATTACTGCATCCACATTCCATGTTTGAGAGCTATGAATTCCTTGACCTCAGCAAGATAAAAGGTCTGGGCCATTTATTTTTATGTCATGAGTGGTGGTAACCACTTCCTGGAAAATATTTTCCCCAGAGCAAAAGAACAGAAAACAAACTACACTTTCAGAGAGCTGGCATGTCCAACCCAGAAATGTACAGAAGTGGACACTGTTTCTCACAAAATGCTGGGCACAGATCAATTCCCATTTCAGATATCTCACTGTAAACAAAAATAATTGGTGTTCCAGCAGGTGGAGGGTACTATATCTTCAGATCTGTCAGTATCCCAGACTCTAGAGTATAAATACATTAAAGAAAAATTTGTTTTTTAATTTTGCCTTGAGCCTAATGGCAGGGTTGTGATGCCTGTTTCCTTTCTTTGTTATATATATTGTGAAAATATTAGCACAAATCAAAGGCATAGATATTTACACATATATCTAAATAATTTAATACCATATATTGAGAGATCAAACTTTAAACTTAAACTAGAAATTTGAAATCACTACCTATAAGATAGCTGCTGTTTTTCAGATAATTTCTGTGTCACATGTGATAAAATCTTGGCATCTTGCCTGAAGTGGGTATATTGTTGTTGATCACTGTATAAGAAGTCACTAGAAAATTTAGTAGCTCACATTTGGATTGTTCATCAGTTAGACTGAGATCATCTGTGGTCCTTTTTCTGCATGTGTTTAGCTGATGGCTGATAAGGTTACAGAAGTTCAGAGGGCCATCTGGCTTCCAACAAAACACCCTATTCTCCTTCCCATGATACCTCACAATCAAATAAATTAAGGTGGGCTTGTTCTCATGGAGGTGACCATGTACTGAAAGCAAAAGCAAAAGCTTTGAAAATGTTTTATTCTCATTTATGCCGTGCCTCGCGTGGGTTCGCTCGACGAGTTGGGGTCCTGTGGGTTGAGGGGACCGAGGAATTGGGTCCCATGGGATGAGGTCTGGGGTCCCAGAGGATGAGGGTTTATGGGGTGGATGGTTACAGAGTCACTCATCCAGACACCAGGGGTAGGTAAAACATCTTTGCCGAATCAAGAGGGAGACCCATTTATTTCAGTTAGTGCAAAAGTTTATATAAGGTCCTTGGACCAGTCATGGCCCTGAGGTTAGGTTACAGCCAATAAGGTATTGATCCATGTCAGACAACAGCCAATCAGCATGAGATGAGAAAAGGAGAGGCACTGAAGGCAGCCAATCAGCATGGAGTAAAGGGGAGGGGAAGCATTCAAAGTAGCCAATCAGCATAAGGGGCGTTGAAGGCATCCAACCTGCATGGGATAAAGAAAGTGGAGGGGAGGTGTTGAAGGCAGCCAATCAGCATAGGAGGCACTGAAAGCATGGAGAGAGCTCCTATATTTCATGACTAGATATCTTACTAATATTATAGGAGCTCTCTCCATGGGACCCCATTCCTTGGCCCCCTCGTCCTGCGGGACCCCAATTCGTCGAGCAAACCAACGTGAGGCACGACACAAATGACATAATATTCTTATATATCCTCAGCTTTACATAAGCCATAAAAAATAAAAAGAGCCAAGATCCAAAGTTTGGGAAACTAGGAAACACATTCTACATTTGGCTAGAGTAGGAGTGAAAACACATTTCCAACTTTCTGTGTGCAGATAAGTCTAAAGAACTGCTGATATTTTGGCACTCAGTATCATTCTGCCTTTTGTTGTAGATGAAGTTGATACAGCTCTTCAGAGTCAAGAGATATTTCAAAACCCCACAAGTTATTGTGTGTGTGTTTGTGTGTGTGTGTGTGTGTGTGTGTTAATGGTGATTAAACTGAAAGGATTATTATTCCTGAGCTACATCCTTATTTCTTCTAATTTTTTTTAAATTTTGGGACAGAGTCATACTAAGTTGCTGAGACATTTATAAACTTGTAACCTTCCTGCCTCAGTCTCACATCTTATTTGGATTACAGGGGTGTGCTGCCACACCTGACAGGCCCACAATTATTCAGAAGCCTGAACTGGATTCAGGATTAAATATACCTGATCCCAAAGGCAAAACCTACCTTCCCTGGACTGAATGATTCATCACAATTTTCTTATTCTCTCAGAAGTTATATAGAGACATTTATTCCAAAAACAAAATTAGAAACATGTCAGGGTTCATTCTGTAATCCTGGTAATTGGGGTGAGTGAAGAGTATCACAAGTTCAAAGATAATCTCAATGTAGAAAGGCCCTAGCAATTTAGCAAAATCTTGCCTCAAAATAAGTAAACACACAAACAAATAAAGGGCTAGGGATATAGTACAGTACTAAGCACCCCTAGCATAAATGCTCATTACAAAAAAAAATAAAACAGCAGAATTTGTGTCCCTCTGCTTCTCTTTTTCTTCAATGGGAATAATATATTTGAGCAAAAATTATAACCTTCTATCATGGACTTGAAATAGACTTGAGAAATGGCTGAGAATTGAATTGAAGAAATCAAGGATCAACACATATTTTTAATTTCTCATCAGAGGAGAAATTTGAAAACAGGTATATTTCTTCACAGATATGGTAATAATGGAGCATGCTATGGAAACGGCAGTCAGGAGATTGTAACTGTATCAATAGAGTTTTGTAAGTTAAAAATATGAGCTGGTTGTGGTGGCGCATACCTGCTATTCCAGAAGCTCCGTAGGCTGAGATGGGAGAATCACAAATTCAAAGCCAGCCTCAACCACAGTATGTTGCTTAGAAGAAGCTCAGTGAGACCTTGTCTCTAAATAAAATAAAAAATGGGGCTGGGGATGTAGCTCATGGGCTGACCCCCTGAGTAAAATTCCCAGTACTACTACTACTACTACTACTACTAATAATAATAATAGTAATAAATAAAAAATAAAAGAAACACCACATAAGAAAGTGAAGGAGAGCAGAAAATAAAGTAATTTTGGTAATCTAGAAAAAAATGATACACTAAATGTCCATTACAAGAATATCATCTGGGCATATATCTACAAAAGAACATGATACTCCTTGCAACTTGCGTCAAAGCAGAGGATATATATTAGCCTCTAATTACAAATAGTTCTTAGGTCTGTGGCTGCTCTGGAGGGGCTCAGATACAGCGAGCAAAGTGTGGGGGTTCAGCAGTTGAAAAAGATGTGAGGAAGAGTTGGTATATTAGGGATGTTTTATTTGAAGGCAGCAATTGCCCATAGCCTGCCTCTAGCCAAGTCCTCAGTCCCACAAATGATTCCATTGAAGTTCTTTTTATGCTGGTCAGCCAAAGAAAGCACATTGAAAGTATTTTGCTGAAGTAAGTGCATTCTCACAAGCAAATATTTATGACCTTCAGCATAGCACTGAATCAGGGTGTTTATGACCTTGACTACATACCAAAAACATAGCCCTCTGGAAAAACTGCCATCATCTAACACATTGGGTCTCATTGGGCCCTCTAAACACCTCATGGAATTGACTATTTTACAACTTCTGCTGTAAGAAGCAGTGATAGCCTCTATATTTTTTAGGGCACTGTACAGAATGCAATTCATCTTTAAATCTTACAGGCATAACAACAAAGCAGCCAGGGGCTCTCTTTCCCCCATTGTAAATTATTCTCCCAAGTCCAAAAATTGTGCTTGCCAGGTAGAACGTGGTGAACTTAGATCTCTGGGCCGGCGCTGCCAGGTGTTTACTGGAGCCATTGGCTGCTGCTGTTTCATTCTGTGCATTGACTGGGCTGCAGGCCTTACTCCTCCTTGTCCTCCTCATACTCAATCAGCACTACAGGGAAGGTGGATGCATATTTTAAAGGTAGAGATCCTCCTCCAGTGATTGTACTCTGCCTTCATAGGCCTCTTTTTCATCCTGCAATTTTCGCATTATTACAGTCTCTCATACAGTTGCATCAGTTTTTGCTGTCAGAGCTAAAGAGACCATTCATCCCGTGGCCCGAGCAGCTGCACGTGGCTCCTTAGGCTATTTCTCCAACTCGTCCATGCCATGGCTGCCACCTCCTTCTCAGGACATGATCTGGGGCCTGGGCTTCCACACTTTATTGTCAGTTCAACTGCTGGGTTCATGTAGGCACACAGCGGAATCAAAAGCCTTCTTTAAATTTACAGAGAATACATCCCATTATATCCAAACTCTCCATAGGGTCTTATTTTAATAGAACTGTGGCAACTGAGTGCTATGTGCTTCTTGGTGGCAAGAGATGCTTTTCAATCCCCCAAAGACCTCCACTAATCTATCAGAGCTGAGGTATCTCTCAACTGCCAAGGATCTTGCACACTATGCCAGTTGCTGTGTGGGGACTCAGATCCAGGAAGCAAGCTTTGGGTTTCCAACAGTTGAAAGATATGAGGCACAGTTTGGTTAGTAGCCATGTTTTATGCAGAGGTGGCAATAGCCCCCAGGCATTCACAGCCTTTAGCCCTCAGGCCCGTGCATCATTACATAGTCCTTTTAATATATAGGCCAGAAAAAGAAGGCATATTGCCAACTTATTTTATAGCAAATTTATACTCAAGAGCAAGTGTTTACAACCTTGAATACATTCACCAAATCAGTGTGTTTATTACCTTGAATACATTATAAGAAACAACCTCCTGGAAGCACCAGCAAACCAGCATAAACATAGCCATCTTGCACCTGCCCAACAATCTACCCTTTCAGAATTTCTCATCATAAAACTTACACATCTGAAGTCTTTTCCATGACCTCTTAGCAAGGAGGCAAAAGCTCTGTATCCACAGGACACAATATATGCTGCACCATCATATGTCCAGTACACAAGCCTCCCTGCCTAGGATTACTAAAAGCCATTTCAAGGTGGTTCCTAGAAAAGCTCATCATTCTTGCAAAAAATCATTGGTCAGACACTGTGTGGCTGCAAATTCAGAAGTCACATGTGCTGAAACCACACTAATATTCTTTTGGTGATCTAGAATATGTATACAACTAAAGATGGCACATATCCTTCCCTGTACTGCTGTTAACAAACCAAGTGTCATGTGATTTTGCAACACAACCTTATTTATCTTATATTTTTCTTCATACACTAGAGATAGAGCCTGCTTTGTATGTTTTAAGGCTTAAACTATGTGCTCTGTCAAGGCAGCTATACACATCTTAGTCACCATGAATAAATAAAAAGGTAAAAAAATGTACCTTAGCCTCCTGAGTCCCTAGGATTACACATATGCTCCATTAGGTAAGGTTGTAAACCCAAATTTTAAGAATGTTACAAAATAGCCAAGTGCAATGTTGTATACTTTAATCCCAGTGACTCAATTTGCTGAGGTATGAGGAGCATAAGTTTGAGTTCAGCCTTGGCAACTGAACAAGACTTTTTCACAAAACAAAAAAATATATAATTTAGTGGAATGTAATTCAGTGACAGAGGATGCATGAGTTCAATTCCTAGTATTGCAAACTGTTAGAAAATATAAAAGAAAAAATTTTTAATTTCTTATTTATAATATAGAAGACTTCTTTGTAGCTATAACCTCAATATAATTTTGCATAGGCATTGAACCCAGTGTCCTAACATAGCCCACAGAAAGCACAGAAATTCTAACACAATGAAAAACATTTTCAAATTAAATTAAGTTTTAGGCAGATACAAATTGTCTAGATAAAATGAGAATCAACAGACTCTTGACTAAAACAGATAACATTGCCTTCAATATACATTAAAACAAGTCCAATATTTAAACTAGAAATTAAGACAACCTTAAGAAAGATGTGATTAAACCAGGTGCGGTGGTGCATGCTTGTAATTCCAGCACTTTGAGAGACTGAAAAGGAGACAGCCTCAGCAATGGTGATACACTAAGCAACTCAGTAAAATCTTCTCTCTAAATAAAATACAAAATAGGGCTGGGAATGTGGCTCAGTGGTCAAGTACCTCTGAGTTCAATTCCTGGTACAAAAAATTTTTTAAAAATGTGATTATCACAGCTTTTCTCTGTTTAACATCCCAAATTTGCCTATTCACAAAATTGAAAAGAAGAAATATGATGACGGGTGTCTGTAATTTCAGGGACTCAGGAGGTTGAGGCAGAACAATTTCAAGTTCAAGCCTCACCTCAGCAATTCAGTAGGGCCCAAAGCAACGTAGTGAGACCCTGTCTCAAGATAAAATAGGATTATGCTGGTCACAGTGGTGCATGACTGTAATCCGATCAGTTTGAGAGGCTAAGGTAGGAGGATTGCAAGTCCAAAGCCAGCCTCAGCAAAATTAGGCCCTAAGCAACTCAGTAATATCTGGTTTCTAAATAAAATAGAAAATAGGGCTGGTAATGTGGCTCAGCAGTTAAGTGCCCCTGAGTTCAATTCTTGGTTCAATAATAATAATAATAATAATAATAATAATAATAATAATAATAATAATAAAATAAGGCCAGAGGTGTGACTTTGTGCTTAAGTGCCCCCGGTCCAATATTTGGTACAAAATTTTTTAATTCTACGTTTTTGAATAGTGTTACTATCTAACTTCCAAGAGAATATAAAAAGATTGATAATTTATGTAGTCTAGAGGCAGTGAGTTTTGGCTTTGGGATTAGGTAGAGTTGATCCTGAATTTCATTAAAATTACTTAGTAGTTGGGGCTGGGGTTGTAGCTCAGTGATAGAATGCTTGCCTTGCAGGCATGATTTGATTTGGGTTTGATTCTCAGCACCACATAAAAATAAATAAATAAATCATAAAGGTACTATGTTCATCTACAACTAAAAATATTAAAAAATAAAAAAGTTACTTAGTATTTGTGAGACTTGTAAAAATTCTTCCACATTGAACAGCTATTACAGAAGGCTAAATGATACTGAGTGCCAACATGTCAGCAATTCTTCAGCCCTATTTGTATACAGAAAGTTGAGATTGTGCTTTTACTTCTAGTCTAGCCAAATGTAGAATGTGTTCCCCAAACTTTGAACCTGGGCTCTTCTTATTTTTTATGGCTTATGTAAAGCTGTGGATTTGAAACAGTATTAGTCAGGTATCTAGTCATAAGACATTTTGAAAGCTTTTGCTTTGGCTTTTAGAACACAGTTATGTCCATGAGAACAAGCCCACATTAATTTATTTGATAATGTGATATCCTGGAGAGGAGAATCTGGGTGATTTTTTTGACAACCAGATCACCATCTGAAGTTCAGTAAATTTATCAACCATCAGAAAATCACATGAAGCAAAGATCCCAGATGAACCCAGCCAAAATTGATGAACAGCCCCAAATGAGCTAATAAGTTTTAGAGTAATTTATTTTCATTCAGTGACAGATAAGTAATCCAGTCACTATAGTTGAGTGTCAGAATTTAATTACATGTTGTACAGAGTTACGTGGAAAACTGTTGGCATCTTATAGGTAGTGATTTAGCTTTTTCTTTATTTAAATTTAATGTTGACTCTCTTGATGAGCTGTATTGCATTATAAAAATTATAAAAAATATGTGTAGACATCTATGAATTTAATTTTTGCTAATATTTTCATAGTAGACAGTACCAAAGGAAAAAAGCAGACATTGTAACCCTGCCACTAAAGTTGCATATACGTTTTCTTTTAATGTATTTTACATTTTCTTATAATGTATTTATATTCTAAAGTCTGGGATACTGACAGATCTGAAGACCTGGTGCCCTCCACCTCCTGGGACACCAGTTCTTTTTGTTTACAGTGTGATATCTGAAGTAGAAATGGATCTGTGCCCAGAATTTTGTAAGAAATAGTGTCCACTTTTGTGCACTTTTGGATTGGACATGCCAACCCTATCAAAGTGCACTGTCTCTTCTGTTCTTTTGCCCTGATAATAATATTGTGCAATAAGTGTATTCCATCACCTGTGATGTAGAAATTAATGCTCCAGGCCTTTCAACTTGCTGAGGTCAAGGAATTTATTACTCTCAAACAAGAAATGTGGATGCAGTAAACTGATATGTGCCTGAGACTTCAGGAAATAATGAATTTTAAAATGCATTGTAAAAAATAAATATATTCAATAGTAAATTTATATTGTCAAGCTATGACAATATTCTGATATAATACTGTAAATTATTACAATTGATTTTAGTAGTTCTTTTTTATTTTTAACGTAAATACTAGAAATTTTAATATTATACTTGAGTCACTTTTTGGGGGGAACGTGAGTACATTTTTGCCTCAAGGAATTGCCTATGAGTTTAAAGCTCAACTTTTCTTTTAATAAGACCAGAGAACAGAAAAGTTAAATAGAATTTTAAATAGTTGTGATATAATTTTCATATATAAATATATATATAAATATATATATATATATTCACAAATTGATTTAACCTTATATAAATTGATAAATGTAAATGCACTTCTGTCTGGTAAATGCACTTCCTACTATTGGTAGGAATCTCTGCCTTAAAATAACTCCATCCTGAGGCACTTATTGGAGTTCATGACAATTAAAAAAAAAAAAAAAGATTACAGAGCTGTGGTGCATGCCTGTAATATCAGTTACTTGAAAAACCATCACTGTACAATTTGAGATCCTTTCCCAAGACATATATATATATACACATATATATGGAAGTGGCGATGGGCTCTGTAGTGAGTGTGCAAAGTCCAATCTCCATTCTTTAACAACAAAAACGGAGCAGCCAAGAACCTCTCATTCTTAGGTTATTTATTTCTGGTTTGGATGCAATTTGCTGTCACTCAAACAGCAGGCCCTCTAGTCTCAGTTTGGAGGCTGTGCCTCAAGCTTTGTCCAATTGATCTATTAGGTGAGAACTGTCCAGTCCTCACACAGCCAGTAAAGAGGGGGAGGTCTTCCACAATCTTCTGTTCCCTTGGCACCTGGAGCCGCCATTCTGTGAGTCCTTTCCTGGGCTTTTCCTATGTCAGGAGCCCCAGATTTCTGTGCTGCACATGTGCAGAAAAAAATCACAGAACACTACGTACCGTGAAAGCCAGGAAATGGTAAATGTGCATTTTTATCTTTAGACATGGTAAGGAGGCTGATTGAAGCCAGTGGGACTGGCAATGGCAGGAACTGGAAATAGTGACCGTAAAGACTAGATGACTGGAAGGAGATAAATTAAAGCCACTCAGCAAGGCTTTATTGGAAATACACGCTCTTGGGCTGAATTCTCCCGTCCATCAGAGTGTGTCTGGGAGAAATGGCGCTGGGGCTCCAGTGTACAGAGAATTTCAAAAGAAGGGGAGGGGTTGGGGGCAGGAAGAGAAGGCCAGAGTCCTTCCTGGATATGTCAGGAAAAACCCGCTGATTACCTCCTGTGTAAATAAAATCACCAAATAAAATCACCATGTCAGCATCTGGTTGGCTGCTCTGTTCTGCAGCTGCTGACTGGTCCCTCTAATTGGACATTCTGGACCCTGATCTGACCTAACATCTTGGCCTTTTTGATGATATAGGACAGCAGATTCAGTCTGGCTGCTTCGTGCAGGATAGGGGGCACCAAGATGGGGAGATGGCTCGGGTGTTGGTCAGGCAGGGAGGCAGACACAGGGGTGTGGGAGCCTCTGGTTGTCAGTCAAGTTGCTTGAATGTAGAAGCATCACCTATGGGTAGGAACAGAGGCTTGAGAGAGATTACTGATTAGCAGAAAAAGAAGGGGAGCTGCCAAGAAATTTTGAGTTTGATGGGAGTCCAGCGTGATGGGAGTCCAAGGCTGGTCTATTCTGTAATGAAGTTTGTTCAAGTTTTTAAGTAGTGGTTACTGCATAATCAAGTCCTCCTGCCCTAGCCCAGAGGCAGTGAATGGGGCCAAGGACAGCCCTTTATGCCCTAGAAAGGGAGGTGGTAACAAGTCATCGTAATTTAGCCTCACTGTACAGTTAATTGAGGAACATCAATGAGAATTACAATTATGATTCAAATATACACAGAGTAACAGTCTGAAATGTGGTAAGTATAAGGGTTGAGAATTTGTCCCCATAACAAGGCTGGAGAGGACAAGGCATATAAACATAATATTTAGTTTTTAATGTCACAGATGTCTATCTTTAAAGTATTTTAAATGCCCAGGAACAGCTGTGTTCTTGGTTTTGCTGTTTTGCTAGGTGTTTAAGATGAAGCAAGTCAAATTGACTTTTGTTCTTACCTGTTGTTAAGAGTCACTTTTTTGTCTCCTGGGAGGCATCCTTGAGGAACTTGTTAGCTCTGCTAGTGCCATCTGCCTTACAATAGGTCGAGGTCTGGCGCTGACCACGTGGCTTCCCCGGGAAGTATGAGAGATGATTCCCTCTCTCTTTGACCTTCCTGTTCATCATATGGCATTTGATTGGCTCTTTAATTCTCCAGTGGTCTCAGAAATCTCCCTGATCAGGAGGTCCTGTGGCCCAGAGGTGCAGAGAACCCTAGAGAATTTTCCTCATTCCTTGGGTTCAGGCTGACTCAGAGGGCAAGAGCCAACTATTGGGTTTCTTGGCCTTTTAATTTAATTTTAGTTTTTAAGTCTTGATCTTAAACACTCAACAAGCCAGTTTCACCAGTTTTAAAGTAAGGGTACTGGGCTTTAATTTGAAGAACTATCTGTCCTGTAGGAGATGACTTATTTATTTTAAATTAAATTTGGTTGTCTGTTCTTGCCTGTTAATATTTTACCTTTATTTTATCTTACCAGGCAATAGAGTTTAAAAAAAATACAAAATAAAATTAACAATAGTAAAAACGTATTTAGTCTGTGTAATAGCTTTCTCAAATTTTGGTTGAGTTACATATTATATCTATGTTTGATATCCTAATGATCTTTACAACAAAGTTAATTCTTTGATCATATCTTTAAATGAACTGGAGTCTCATCTACTTTGAAGCCATTGTAGTAAGTTGGAGACAGGACTATTTCAGGTAGGACAGGGCTCCTTGCAAAATTTTAGCAGAATATTAAATAGATTAGGTCCTCATTTATTTAAAAGATCACTCTGATGTAAAAGTAACTTAAAGCCTTATTGATGATAGGTTTAGTTATAAAACATTAAATGATATAAATTCATACCATACTAGTTCAATTTGGAGAACATCAGCTTGGTATAATGCTCTTTTAAAACCTTCTATTTTAAAGCTTGTATATCTGAAAGAAATGAACACATTTAATATAAAAATAGAACCAGTAGAATTAGAATTACATTGATGTTATTACATTAAGTTTAGTTCTGAAAGAAAAATTTAGATGTTAAATTTTTGTTTAATTACAGTTGTAAACCTTTTGATCAGAAATATTCTCTTTTCTTCCAATAAATACCATATTTAGAATCTTTAATTCCTTCTGTTCATATCCTAAAGCAATCCTTGTAATTTTTGAACTTAGGCAACAGTAGAAACCTTTAAAACTTCATATAGGAATCTATAAACCTTTGTGTTTATTCAAATTAAATTGAACCTTTAAATCATGTGCATTAAAATATTTGGATGTATTTTTCAGGTTTAATTGATGAACGCTCATTATCTGTGCCAATTTTGATATTAAAAATATAGAAGTTAAGAAAAGAAAGAGTCTTAGAAAAAAAATGACGCTGCCATTAAAAATTTAAAAATGCAGGGTGATTGGTTTGGTAGCTCACAGACCCTGAGTGAGAGAGAGATTGTGGGCTTTAAGTCTGTTGGTCTGTGGCAGTTGCTCTAGCCTGTCTGAGCAGAGCGCAGATGCAGCAAGAAATGCAGAGATGCGGGGCATAATGGCAGCCGCACATATCTGAGCAGCATGGAAGCAGTGGGAGATGCAGGGACGGGCTAGCCCATCAGGCTCCACTGAACGCCTTGTCTCTGTCCTCTGGCGCTGGGACTCAGGCCAGCTCCGCCTCCCAGGAAGATGGTGTTGCAGTTCGGGGGATCCAAGAGTGAGGGGAGGTGGGGGAGCTTATGTAGATGTAAAGTAACTTCCTTTCCCCTTTTTTTCCTTGAGCTAAGGTAAAGCGGTAAGCCTGCGGGGAGGGGCCGCCGCATGGCAGGTAGCTCACAAACGCTGAGCTGCCTGTCTGAGCGGCACAGAGGCAGCGAGAAATGCAGACAGGTGGGGCAGGCAGGCTCTGCTCAACACCTCTTCTCTGCCCTCCGGCGCTGGGACTGAGGCCAGCTTTGTTTCCCGGGAAGATGGCTGCATTCTGGTGGAACAGTGAGCGAGGGGAGGTGGGGTCTGGACAGGCATGGTGGCTGCTTGAGAAAGGAGATAGAGGACTAAATTGGAAATGGGGCTTTTAGTGAGAAGAACCTGAGAGTACAGAACAGATGGGAAAGAAGGGAGGGGCGAGAGCACACTTTCCAACAAAGCCTTGATGAAAGGAGTTTCTGTCATTTCCCCATCTGGTGACAAAAATTAGCCAAATCAGTGAGGATTTGAAAATCAAAAGTTCCCCCTGGAGGCCATTTTGATCTGTTATTTAAGCCATAGTGCAATGGTGTTTTGAGGTCTAGAGAAGAGTTGGGGTTCCCTGTGACTTCTCAGCGGTCCCGGGAAGTGGGTGGGAACAGAAAAGGCGTCCCTAAAAAATGTTCATATCCACAGGAAGACAGGGAGCCAGGTGGAAAATTCAGATGTCCCTGCAAACTTTCCAGGGCCCCAGACAACAGATGGCTAACACTAGGGCTGGGAACGTCTTCCCAATCCACATGGCCTTGCACAGACAGAGAGCCCATGCACACATGTGATTTACAGGTAGGCCTCTGGAGCAGATAATGGGGGGAGGCAAGCTGAAAAGTCAGAGGAGATGGGGTGAGGCATGGGGGCCTACCTTACTTTGTCGGTCTGGGTGAGGGGAGATGGAGAGCGGCTCCTGGTCTGGTTTGAAGAGTTTGCCTCTACCCAAGTACAGGTGGAGGTTCAAGAACTCTCCCAGGTTTTGGCACAATTACGTAAAGACTAGATGACTGGAAGGAGATAAATTAAAGCTGCTCGGCAAGGCCTTATTGGAAATACACGCTCTCAGGCTGAATTCGCCCATCCATCTTTGAGTGTCCAGGAGAAACGGCGCTGGAGCTCTGGTGTACAGAGAATTTCAAAAGGCCTGGTCAGGAAGAGGAGTGCTTGGGGGCAGGAAAAGAAGGCCAGAGTCCTTCCTGGATAGGTCAGGAAAAACCCGCTGATTGACAGGAGGCATGTCTACCGGTGACATCAGCATCTAGCTGGCTGCTCCGTTCTGCAGCTGCTGACCAGTCCCTCTAATTGGACATCCTGGACCCTGATCTGACCTAACAGTGGCTAGAGACTCCTCATGGTCCACTCCAGTGTCAGGTGGCCAGGGCCTCTTTTTTTTTTTTTTTTTTTTTTGTGTGGTACTGGGGATTGAACTCAGGAGCACTTGACCACTGAGCCACATCCCCAGCCCTATTTTGTGTTTTATGTAGAGACAGGGTCTCACTGAGTTGCTTAGCGCCTCGCCATTGCTGAGGCTGGCTTTGAACTCACAATTCTCCTGTCTCAGCCTCTCTAAGTTCTGGGATTACAGGCTTACACCACCGTGGTGATTACACCACCGTGCCCAGCTTTGTTATGTTTTTGGTACTGAGAATTCAACCCAAGCATGTTCATCCACTGATACACATCACCAACTCTCTCTCTCTCTCTGTATGTCTCTCCTCTCTGTCTCTCTGTCTCTCTCTCTGTCTCTGACTCTCTGTCTCTATCTCTGTCTCTCTCTCTCTCTCTATATATATATATATATATACACACACATATGTGTGTGTGTGTGTGTGTGTGTGTGTGTGTATATATTTCCATATATGAATTTAGAGACAGGGTCTCTCTGAATTTTTAGGGCTTCACTAAGTTGCCGAGGTTGCCTTTGAACTCATGATTCTCATGTCTCCTGAACTTTGTAGATGTAAGGGGAGCAGTATCTCAAATCTAGAACAAAAATCTGAAATCCAGAACTTCAGCTTAGTCGTTCATATGTATGAGACTGAATCTCTAGTTTTCCAGCTCTCCTCACATTTTCAAAGTTAGACTTCCCTGTTGACAGTGAATGAAGATAAAATAAAATAGATAGTAAAATGGCCAGGCAGTCAGGATAATGGGCCACATTCAACCACATCTGGAGGCTAACTCATAGATGTATTAACGGCCATCATTAAGGCTTATTTTAAATGTAAAAAGCATTGAGGCCCACTTGCAGGAACCTCTTCATCAGGGGTGAACCCAGAGGAAATTTACAGGATGGAGAAATGGGTCACAGAAAGGATGAAAGTGTACCCAAATGGTAGTCAAGATACATTTTTTTTCTTTTGTGGGGGGTTGGGTACCAGGGATTTTCACGTTCTCAGTTATCTTCGCTTTCAGAGCTTGTAACTTCAGGACATAGTAACTTGAACAAAATATGTCAGAGTTGAGACAGTCAGTGTACAAACTCCTAGAAACTGGTAGTTCTGGAGTTATTACTGGGGTGAGCAAAGTTGGAGCAGGGCTCAGGAAGTGCTAAAATCTCACTCAGTTTCTTAGTGATTTAGTGTATTTCCCACTATTACACCCACAATACAAGCTAGATTGAAGCTCATCTGCCAGCAACAGCAGCTGCGAAAATATGTTCACAAATGTCTTCATGAGATAAATTGACACTTTTGATATTTGGCTATTTCTCTGCCTTTATCCCAGCTGATGGAATTCTTGGAAGGACATTCTTGGCTCCTAGAAAAATCACCACATTTTTCTGTGGTTTACATACTTGTTTATCACTTCTCCCACATTTCTGTTTACTGAGGGTGATGCTGGCTGTTGTGTATTTGGTTCCAAGTATAGTACTTTGTTCAAGACAATACTAATTCCCAGTGTATCCCAATCTGCTGATTGAAGGTAGATAGGTAGATATTTTCTAAATTGTCCAATGTATCCAATCTCTCTACTCATTTATGACTTTGTCAAAGACACTCATAACATGAGCAGTTTTTCATTAACTGTATTGACAGATGGAGGGAGAGTCCAGAATTTTAATATTGTGTTTTATTTTCAACATTATCCCTTTTAAACATCTGCCTTTTATTGTGTTACAAAGGTTGGAATGCAGTATCTTGCACATTTGCACACACACTGTACCACCAAACTGTGTCACCTGTCCCAAATTTAGATATAATGTTATTCTTCATATAGTTGGATTTAGACAGACCTTTTTATTGCTCTTAACAATACCAAAAATTGACATACATATGAATTCAGATTTAGTTCATGTTATGATTCATGACTCTGTTATTGCAATATAGTTTCATAATATACATTAGTATCCCATAACAATAACTACTTTATTTGATCTTCCAAATTAGAAGTTTTGGGGGGTATTTTACATATTTTACTTCCCAGATAAATTTTAGAAAACAACTTTGTTTTGGTCCCATTTATTGAAATAAAATCATGCTAAAATTTTGATGAGAAAATATTCTAGTTTAAATTGAGGTAAAATAGTTGTATTTGCAATGATGATGTTTATTTACACACATGGTGATTATAATTGCATATTTATGTCCCATAAATTTTATTTTGTGAAAAGTTCTACTTATTTCCCTTGAAAGTCTTTATACATCTGATATGTTACACAGATATCACTTTATATAATACTTATGTAAAATTTTGTTCTGTTAATTATAAAACTGAAAGTGTCTGGGCCACTATTTCTCACACTTTAATATTTCTTTCTTTGGGGCAGAGTGGTACTGGGGTTAAACTCAGGGGCACATAACCACTGAGCCACATTCCCAGCCATATTTTGTATTTTATTTACAGACAGGGTCTCATTGAGATGCTTAGCAGGTCCCTTTTGCTGAGGCTGGCTTTGAGCTTTTGATCTTCCTGCCTCAGGCTCCAAAGCCACTTGGATTGCAGGCATGTGCCACTACACCTGTCTTAATATTTATGTATGAATAATACCTCCTCTTTTCTATTTGCTAATATATTTCAACTCTATGGAGCAACATATCTGCAGCCTTATGATATCAGGCCATTATGAGCATGCCTGTAATCCAAGCACTTTGGAAGGCTGAGACAGGAGAATCACGAGTTCAATGCCAGCCTCAGATAAAGGGAGGCACTGAGCAACTCAGTAAAACCCTGCCTCTAAATAAAACACAAAATTGGGTTAGGGATGTGTCTCAGTGTTCAAGTACCCACCCCTAAGTTCAATATCTCAAACTCCCCCAGGAAAAGAAAGTATTTAGTTATATATGAGGTCTAGTTCTTCCCCTTTGTAATTTCTCTTTGAACCTTTTTTTTTTTTTTTTTTTTTTTTTGTACTAGGGATTAAACTCAGGGGCACTCGACCCCTGAGCCACATCCCCAGCCCTATTTTGTGTTTTATGTAGAGACAGGGTCTGAGTTGCTTAGCACCTTGCCATTGCTGAGGCTGGCTTTGAACACAAAATTCTCCTGTCTCAGCCTCCCAAAGTGCTGGGATTACAAGTGTGAGTCACCAAGCCCGGCTTCTTTGAATCTTTTAATGGAATCATTTATGAAGAAATTTTTTATTTGAATGTTGCTTGATTTATAGATTTTTAACATATTTTGTGCAACTTTTTGAAAAGAAATAACACCCTTGTTTTGTAGTTTTTCAGATGGAAACCAAGGGTGCCATTTTATTGTGTTACATCCCCTGCCATTTCTTGAATCTCTGTTTGAGACAGGTTGTTAGTAAGTTGTCCAGGCTGACCTTGAAATTTCAATCCTTTCAAACCTGCTTTAGCTTCCCAAATAGAGGGTATTAAGGTATGTACTTTCATATTCACACTATGAATTCCGCCCCATTTTTTTTTTTTTTTTTTTTTTGGTGCTAAGTTTTGAACTCAAGGGCAACTGACCATTGAGCCACATCCAGAGCAATGTTTTGTATGTTATTTAGAGACCGGATATCCCTGAATTGCTTACTTTGGCATTAGCTTACTTTAAACTCACAACCATCAGTTTCCCAAGCCACTAGGATTACAGGCATATGCCACTGCACCCCAGCTTTTTATACTCTAAAGTAGTCACAACTGTAGAAATTAAAATTGCATTTACATCACTCTTTTCTAGTGCAATAATGTATTACCAATTAAAATATTTCTTAAGCTAATTTAATGAAGGACTACAATTTTATTTACTGGGAATTATTTTGTTACCTCTATAGGGCATAGTGAAATGTCTTTTTTACTTTCAGAATATGTATGTCTACTGTTATGAGATGAGTCTATGCTGTTTTGAAAATTATAACATAAACATTTTCTTCAATCCTGACATTTCAAAGCCTATTGGAGGCAGGGAGATGACAAGAGTTATAACCAATAAATTACTTCCAGTGAAAGTAAGGTACCAGTGTACAATCTGGAATGTAATCTACATGGTTCAATGGTATGGTGGTGTCAGGACAACTGCTCTAGGTCTTTGGGGCCCTCTAAAATACTATGTATGACTCTAAAATACTATGTATTTTACTCTCTTTTTAAATAAAATTCCTGCTGCTTGATTAAAAAACTAAATCACTATGTATGAGAAAGCTGACTCAGAATTAAGTCCTCTGGATGAACTGAAGTTGATCTTTAATTCTAGTGGATTATTAGTCAAATCAAGAGGGTCTTGCAATTGTCCCATCTTTCCCAACTCTATGGAATGGAACATTTAGATGCACTGACCTGAAATGACAAAAATATATTTCCAGAAGTTGATGTCACAGAAATTTTCATGGCAGAATTTTGGAAATGTGGAAAAACTAAATGCACATACATATACATGTATATAGAGGAAAAGATAAATGATAAGTGGATAAATGTGGGGATAATTCAGTGTCTCATTTTCATTGTAGGTGGAAGATAATGATAATATTCCAAAGATGAAGAATGTAGTAATTGAGTTGATCCAGGAGTCTAGAGTTGTGGAAAATGTTAACAGCAATTTAGTAAAAAGAAAATAGAGGTAAATCCATTTGGATATGCCTCTGTCCTCTGTCTTTCATCTAGATTTGATTCTCTCAAATGAGCTTATGTGAGTACAGTTTTCTCTGTGTTTTGTTTTGTTTTGTTTTCAGGATTTCATCAGCTATGTCTTGTAATGCCCAGTCCTGAACACACTTTTGAGGATGTTTTATCACCTGTTTGGGTCTACAGGGGCAGGCTCATTCTGTGTATTGAACTGACATTAATCAACCTTTGCAAACAATGTTTGGAAGAACAAGCCTATTGAGGGGTCTTCATATCATATCATATGCTTCCTAGATCCTGTTGTGGTTTGAGGGTTACCTGAGGTAACCTGCTTGGTTACCACCATCCTTCCTATGAGAAGGACTCATCTGTTTTAAGGACTCCATCCATACAGAAGAGAAGCACTTGTGTTCACAAGCTAAGATATACTAGAAGCCATCAGATTGGAGAAAATGCAAATAATAATTCTCTCTTAGTGCCTGTATAGGTAGTATGGTCCTTCCATCACTTTGATATGAGCTGATTCACAGTCACTCACACTGAAAACCTTGTATTTAAGTCATCTATAACTGGAAGAGAATAATTTCTGGTTATTTTATTCCAATGAGTGTCTAATACTTTCACTTTTTTTAGCAGTGATAGAAAATCAGACACTATTGCAAATTAAATCTATGGGATCAAATTTCTATGATAATAACACGATCAGTATTAAGTAGTAATTACCAGAACATTGAACAAAGCTGCTAGAAAACATGACTAAAATTTCTCTGACCTTTCTATGTCAAGAACCATTTGATCGGGCAGCTTTTAATTTCTGATTAACATGTAAGTGTATTTGTGATTCTTTCTTTAATACCAGCTTCCTTGTAATATGAACTATGTGGTGTTCCTTGAGGAATTATTTCTTTCATGCTAGACTCTAAGATGTTTTCTTTACTTTTAATTATTTTTGGTAACTTCTGCCTTAATAATAATTTCCTTATGAACCTAATGGAATATATCTTAGTATTGGAACTAAGAACTCTTATATTCACAGAAGGGAGTACTTTTTAATTTTATTTATTATTTTTGTGGTGCTGGGGATCAAACCCACGGTCTTGTGCACATGTGGGAAACACTCACTAAACTGAGGTATATCCCCAGCCCCCATAAGGAGGTTTTCTACTTTTATACATTTCCTGATCACTCTTGTTTTAAATTTTGGAGATCAGCTGTTATCTTTTCAAATTTTTTCCTACTCAGTTGAAACCTGGATTTTTTTAATTAATTTTTTATTTGTTTTAATTAGTTATACATGATGGTAGAATGCACTTTGATTCATTGTACACAAAGGTAGCATAAATTTTATTTCTCTAGTTATACACAATGTAGTATAACACCACATGTACAGTCATATATGTACATAGGGTAATTATATTCATCTCATTGCACCATCTTTTCTGCCCTCATCCCCTCTCCCCTTCTCTCCTTCCCCTTGGCCCAATCAAAGTTTATCCATTCTTCCCCCACATGTCCCCATTATGGATCAGCATTCACTTATCAGAGAGAACATTTGTCCTTTAGATTTCTGGGATTGGCTTACATAGCTTAGCATGATATTCACTAACTACATCCATGTACCTGCAAATGCCATAATTTTATTCTCTTAATGCTAAATAATCAATCTATTGTGTATGTTTCTTAATCCACTTACCATTAGAAGGATAACAAGATTGGTTCCTTAGTTTAGAAATGGGGAACCTGGGCATTTTATTGGCCAGTGTTTCTATCATCTCTTGCATTGAGTGAATATGGATTGGTTAAGATTAGGGTTCCATCTTCTACTTTTCTAGCTCATAGATATTGGTTCTTCTAGTTTCCTTTCAAAGTATTTGCCTTTTTTGCATCCCAAGCCCTTTCTTGTTTCTGTTTTTAAAAAATTTTTTTTTGTACCATGCTCTGAACCTAGGGGGGCATAACCAGTAAGACACATCACCAGAACTTTTTATGTTTTACTTTAAAATAAGCCCTCGGGGCTAGGGTTATGGCGCAGTGGTAGCATGCTCGCCTAGTATGGATGAAGCACTGGGTTCAATCCTCAGCACCACATAAAAAATAAAATAAAGATATTCTGTCTACCTACAACTAAAAAATAAATATTTTAAAAAATAAAATAAAATAAGCCCTCACTAGGTTGCTTATAGACTTGCAAATGCCTGAGATTGCAGATAGTACCTAAAAATATGGACTGCTCTTTTGATTTGAATGTGAGGTGTCCCCTGAATGCTCATTTATGAGATAATGCAATATTTAAATGAGGAATTATTGGATTATGAGATCCTTAACCCAGTCAGTGAAATAGCGCCATGATTGCATTAACTGAGTGGTGACTTAATTCAGGTAGGGTGTGAGTGAGGGAGGTGGGTCCCTGGGGGTTTGCCTTTGGGGTATATATTTGAATCTGGAGGGTGGAATCTCTATTTGCTGATCATGATGTGAGACATTTTCCTACATCACACACTTCTATCATGATGTTCTTCCTCACCTTGAGCACTGGAGGAATGGAGTCAGCCTTCTACAGACTAGAGAATGTTGAAACTGTAAGCCCCCAAATGAAATTTTCCTCCTTTACTATTGTTTTTTTGGGGTCTTTTAGTTTGAGCAGTGAAATAGCTGACAACTGCTTTCTCCTATATGTACCTACATATTAACAAATTGATAAATTAAGTGCAGTAAAATGTTGACAATTCCCAATAAAAATAGAATAATTAATACAATATACTATTATAAAATGTCAGTGAATATATTTTTTTTCTCTAAAATACACTATAGTATTTATTCATCTTCCCTAGGTGATGTGAATTAATTTTTAAAGATGCCTGTGTGTCATGTATAATTTAGGTATTATTGCTCTTATACTTTGGGGCTCTTGACATGTCATATTAGTCAGTGAAAATCTGCAATAGCACAGTAACAAATCTGACAACCAAACTGGCTAATAATTGTTAGGATGCAAGTAGTCACTGCAGTTTCCTTTCAAAGTATTTGCCGTTTTTGTGGGGAGTACTATGGACTAAACTCAGGACACTAAAACAATTAAGCTCACCTCCAGACCTATTTTTTATTTCATTTAGAGTCAGGGTCCCAATGAGTTGCTTAGTGCCTCAGCATTTTTGCGGCTGGCATTAAATTTGTAATTCTCTTGCCTCAGCCTCCCTTGCTGCTAGGATTACAGAAAAGTCTTTGAGTTTTGATTTCATCAAATAAAGTGTTTTTGGAATAGCTTGTCTTTTACACTCTTAGTTTTGTTTTTTTATCATCGTACATACCATAAGTTAAAATTATGAGGATATTTTCAACATAAACACAAATTCAAACATGAGAAATTGGATAAAGAGAAAGAATAGAAGTAAAAGCCAACAAAGGGATTGGGACTGTGTAAGTGACCATTGTTAAAATATGAGATTTTTCTGTATTTTTTCTTATGATATTTTTTGTGATGCCAAGAATTCAACCCAGGGCCTCATGCATGCTAGACAAAGACTCTACCACTGAGTTACACACACAGACCCTGGTTGAATATTTTCCAAGAGACTGCATTTTATGCTACACAGTTATCCATGGAGCCATGGGAGGGTAACACTTTTATTTTTCATGTAAGAGTTAGCTATCAGCTATATGACTGTTCTTACAAATAAACTGGAAGAGTGCTTTGAGGTTTGAAAAACAGTACTCATTGCTATAAATGTGAGTGTGAATGCTTAAATTAGTTTGGTGGTGGGTCCCCATATAAGGGACTATCTTCTTCCTCAGTAACTTGGCTGTTGTGTGTAGCCAGGATAACCCAAGTTTCTGTGTACTTGTTTCTTAGCAGTGTTGAACAAAATTGAAATTCCTCTTTTAGTTGCTGAAACTGTAAGCTTCCAAATAAAATTTTCCTTCTTTACTATTGTTTCTGTTGGGTCTTTTAGTTTGAGCAGTGAAATAGCTGACAACTTCTTTCTCCTATATGTACCTACATATTAATAAATTGATAAATGCAGTAAAATGTTGACAATTCCTAATAAAAATAGAACAATTAATACAATATACTATTATAAAATGTCAGTGAATGCATTTTTTTCTCTAAAATATACTATAGTATTTATTCATCTTCCCTAGGTGATGTGAATTAATACTTAAAGATGCCTGTATGTCATGTCTAATTTAGGCATTATTGCTCTTATACTTTGGGGCTCTTGACATGTCATATTAGTCAGTGAAAATCTGCAATGGCACAGCAAAAAATCTGACAACCAAAGTGGCTAATAATCATTAGCCAGTTAATTGCATTAGAATACAAGTGTTCTCTGCACTGGAAATACAGGAAAAATAAGTAACACGTGATGGGGGATAATGAATACAATCACTAGCAACAAAAAGAAAAATAATGTAAAGAAAGAAAAGAAAAATTGATATGCTCTACTATTATAAAAAATTAGCTTTTCTTTTTTGGAAAAAAGTTCTATAGGAAATGCCAAATGACTCACTAAACTTAAATGGAATGGTAAAAGAAAATACCATAAAGACATACAAAATAATAAAAAAAAAATATTAAAGAAAGCTATGTAGGTAAATATAGAAACTAGTATTAGAGCATTTTGTGCTTGTGACTTCTATATTATATTTGGTTTAAAAATGTAAATGCAGCCAGACACGGTGGCTTATGCTTGTAATCCCAACACTTTGGGAGGCTGAGACAGGACAATCACAAGTTCAAAGCCAGCCTCAGCAATGGTAAAGCACTAAGCAACTCAGTGGGACCCTGTCTCTACATAAAACACAATACAGGGCTGCGTGTTGGCCCAATATGTGGCCCAGTGGTTGAGTACCCCTGACTTCAATCCCTGGTACCAAATAAATAAATAAATAATAGAAATGAAAATATAAATGCAAGGGGCTAGCATTGTGGCTCAGTGTTGCCTGGCATGTGTGAGGCACTAGGTTTTATTCTCAGCAGCATATATAAATAAGTAAATAAACACATAAATAAATAAATAGATAGATAGATAGATAGATAGATAGATAAATAGATGTTACCATCTATAACTAAAAAGAATTAAAAATATAAATGCAAAAGCAATACTCACTTATTTATGTTGACAAGCACATTATTATCTCATTTATTGATGCTATCAAAAGTACTGGGCACTGTATCAGAAGAACCAGTC
>PVHX01015804.1:0-45365 GCA_004024805.1 Geosciurus inauris
TATGGCATTTGTAGGCAAATGGATGGAATTGGAGAACACTATGCTTAGTGAAGTAAGCCAATCCCAAAAAACTAAATGCCGAATGTTCTCTCTGATTAGTGGATAAGAATACATAAGGGGGGGTGGGAACGGGAAACATAGGAGAAATGCAGGAACTCTAAACGTGGTTGGGGGAGGTGGGAGGAAGGAAAGGGGAATGAGCATAGTAATGATGGTTATTTGAGATGGTCATTACTACCCTTGGCACATCTATGAAGACTCTAATGGTGTGACTTTATCTGGTTTGCAATCAGAGAAATGGAAAAACTGAGCTCTGGTTATGTACTATGACTTGAAATGCATTTAAATAAAATAACTAAATTAAAAAAAAAGATTCATTTCCCCAGTACAATATTTATATTTAATGTCATTTTTTAATGACAATTTCCTCAACGATATTGAATTATTATGTGGCATTGAGTTTCATCACACTCTCTCATAATCTTATTATGAGAGATTATGAGTATTAGAATAATTTAATGTGTACAACATAAGAGCTCCTGCTTTGAAACAAAGACAAATGTCATCGTCCCCCTAGTCTTGACATATGAATTCTGTTTATTTAGGCATTCATTTAGTCACTATTTTGTGAGACTGGTTCTACAGTTTTTCTTTTCTAGTCTATAATGATTATATTTTGCTATCAGAGTTAAGTTTGCTTGATAAAATAAATGTGGTTTTTTTTCATCTTTTAATAATCTGGGAAGTTTTTATGTTTTTTAGCAGTACAAATGAGTTTAATGTCTTGAACTCTTTGTAGTTAAAGTCATGTTAGAACCTAGAAATTTCTTCTTGGAAGAGCATTTCAGTTTTGGTTGTTATTTCCTCTGAGTCTTTGAGAATCACCTAATTGCCAAATATCAAACAATTAAGAATAATAATGAAGCTCAGGCATTATTTCTATACCTACAGGGCACTTGGGTCTGTTAATTGCTCTGCAATGCAGATATCTGCTGAAGTTATGGGTGAGGAATCGATAGTGGAGGAAAATTGGGGCTTGAACTTGAATCTTTTGACTGCAAATCTTGTGCTCTAGTTTCTCCTACCTCCAGCCAAGTCTGGTGGCTACTGTTTATGTTAATTATTTTTCCTTCCAAGCTGATAAGGAAATAGCTCAAAGAACAGAACATTCTTGATTGCAGTGAGGTTTCCTTCCAAGCCTTCTCCAGTCTTTGCAGAATGTTTTCCTAATTTTGCCGCAAGTGAGCGCAGACCCTGGTGGCCCTGGCTGCTGACTCCTTCCTGTGAACAATCTGGTCCATTTTCGTTTGGTTGGTCTACATCCTCCCAAGCAGTTGTTGTGTCTGAGGTTTCAAAACCAGGTGGCCCATTTCCCAGATATGTGGTTGGCAACTCTCTTCCCACCATTGCCTCCACCCCCAAAGTCAGAAGTTCTGACCGCGTATTTTTCTGTGTTACTTCTCATTGGCATTTTTCACAGTGTTCTAGTTGTTAATTGCCATAGAGAACCATTGTGGGTAAACAGTTTTTTCATAACACTTCCAACTGATTGTGGCCAGGACCTAAGGAGGCAAGGGCATTGTTTTCTCACCTCCCATCATTCCTGACCATGGATCTGGGCTTGGAGGAAGGGATGCATGAATATATGTGTGTGGGCGCCACTGCAGATTGAAAAGGGACACATTGCTTTCCGTGCTGATCACTAGAAATGCTGGCAAGGGTGATCCTTCCCAGAGGAGCTTGTCTTTGCACCCTGTCACCTGCATGATTCAATTCAGATGTCAGGGCTCCCCGGTGCACTGAAACGAGGAATTCCTGGGGATTCGAGTCATTCACAGCTCTCCTGCCACTTGTCCAAGTATCACAGTCAATGACTTCAAGCATATCTTCACTCAATTAAAATCCATATGACTGTACTTGACATGTCCTGGCAATAAAGAACACAGGATTTGAATCTGATGATCTGGTGTCTAAGGAGCTTTAGGCTGCTCTAACAGAGTAATACAGGCTGGGTTAAGAATTCTAAACAATTCTAAAACAATTCTAAACAACTAGAATTTATTTCTCACAGCTCTGGCTGTGGGAAGTACAAGACCAGGAAGCCAGAGTGTCTGGGTTCTGCTGAGGGTTCTTTTATGGTTGCAGAAGGATGTCTTCTTGGTGTGCCCTTAGGTGGCAGATAAAAGCCAAGAGAATTCTTTGTTTTTGTTTTTTTTTTTAACAAAGACCTTAATCCCATTTATAAGGGCTCTACCCTTGTGAGCTAATCATCTCTCCAAGGACCTATCTCCTAATACTGTCACCTTGTAGGATTGAGATTATGGCATGTGAATTTAAGCATGTACAAATATTCAGTCCATAGCATCTGAGATTCCTTTTCTCATCAGCTTCATGGGCTGTGCGACCTTGAGAAGGGCATGTTAGTGCTTGAGCACCAGTTTATGTGCACATGCACTGTGCATAACTCCCAGTAGTACTTAACTCACTGCTAGTTGATGGATGAGAATAGTCTGCTCATGGGGCTGTTAAACTCATGTGTAAGGACTCCTGCAGCAGACATGGTGAAAATGCTCCCCTGGTGAAGAAAGGAGCAGAGTAAGGTGCTTTGGGGGAGGCCTGCTCCTCAGACCCTTTATTTCTGCCTTGCTGTTCATATGGATATTGATGCAGACAGCATGGCCAACATTCTTCTGGCTCACATGTGAGGGCTGCTTTTAGATGGCTCTCCCATAGCAAGCCCAAGCACAAAGGAGTCTCATGCACTCCTTACCCCATGGTTCTTGTAGGTTTAGACAAGTGGAAGATGGGCTGCATCAGAGCATCATCCTTAAACATTTGCAGCTCCATCATACTGGAGATTTGAGCCAACGTCTTCAGAATTAAAAAACTACCACGTTTTCTCACTAAAGTAAACAACTCCAAGTGCAACCTTTGGTGATGTCTTACAAAGCACAATGTTTTTGTTTCTTTCCTAGGAAGTTCCTGTAATTCTTAAACATTGCAGGAGCTTTATGATTTGCTTCTTGTTCTTTTGTTACTCATGTCCTGGATACAGTTTGCATGTGGAGTGTAAACTCAATTGTATACTTCAGTTAATTGCTGCATGAATGAAGACTGATGTCAGTGCTTTATTTCTACATTGAAACCCATATACTGGGGTAGTGGTGAGGTACCCAAGGGTTCTTTTTTCCCTTCATTTATCGGAGGTTTGAGCTGATTTCAATCGTCTGAAAAGAAGAATCATTTGTAATTGAGTTTCCTTGTTTTACAGATGACCTAGAAAAAACAAATATATATATAAATATAAAATATATATGTAAAATATATATGTGTAAGTTTTATATGTATATATAAAAGTTTCTGATAGAACAGGCTTTTTCTCTATTTTTTCTACATAAATTTATTCTGTTAAAATTTAATAAAAGCCAAATAATATTGCTTCTAAGTGAGCACCTTGATATTTTAAAAATACTTCATTAACTCATTGATTTTCTGTTTATTGATCCTTTTCTGATCTACTCTGATAAACTTCTCTACTGAAAGGGGTGTGAGGTGGGAAATGCCTTCAGGTTGCCCTGGTAGAATATGTGGGCTAGCAATAATAACACAGTCACTTCATCTGTTAGCCTGTTTTGATATGCAAGCAACAGAAGAGTTAATTAAGCAACTAAATTGATTAGGGTCTCTGTTTCTTCACTTGGCAGTGCAGAGGGAAGTGAGTCCAGGGACAATTTCAGCTCTGCTCTTGGGGCTCTGAACTGTCTTGTTTATGACCCTCTGGAACAGTAGCTAACAGCAGAGCCTTTGGAACCAATGTGATTAGCCCTCACGAGCTGTGTGCTTTGGACATGTTACTCATTCTTTCTTGAGTTCTTCATTTGTGCAAGTGGGCTCATGGGACTGCTGTGCAGTTTCCGTGAGTAAATCCAGCTAAGGCGTCTTTGAATAATAAGTGCTCTATGAATGTTATATGCCACAGCCACTGTCTCCTAAAACCATCTTATGCACAGGCAGGTAATGGTCCCCTCCCATGTGTGGGCTCAATTGAATAAAGACAAGCCAGGCTCTCTGTGGTTTGTACACTCAGAAGACCTTGCCTCTGGTCCGGCACATTGTCCTGAACTTGGAAATGTGTCTGACAATATTTTTGGTCTTTAAAGAATTCCTAAATATTGTCAAAATAGTATTTTTACATGAAGAAAGAATTATTAAGCACCTACTGTGGTACTGGTGCTTATCATCAAGCACTAAGCCTAAGGACAACTGATAATTGAGACACATTTCTAACTTTCCCTTACCTTCCAGTGTAGTGGAAAAACAGGCATGGGAAATTTTGCTCTCATATAAGAATGTTCTAGAAAGCTGTAGCAGTCAGAGAATAAAGTGGGAAAACCATAAGACAATGAAGGAGGCAGATGCAGGTGCTGAAAAGCAACCCTCCATTACCTTTATGTTTACTTATGGGACATGTGTGCCTAATGAGTTGCCTAATGAGCTCCACGTGTCAATCTCCAAAGTCCCCTAGGATTCAGATTTTTGTGTGAGAATGTGTCAGGGATGACAGTCACTGATGCATCTGCAAATGCAGGAGCCCATGCTCACTTTTGAGACTGACAGATGCATGACTCAAGATGAACCCATCCCGTCATCAAAAGTGCTGATGATGAATATCTTCAGACTGGGATTTGGGGTTAATAAAGGAATTGAATTTTATTTTAAAAAAATGTCATTGAAAAGAGAAAAGAAGAAGATAAAAACAGAGGCTGAGATGAAAGATGGGAAGGAGAAGAGGGTAAAATATCATCGTACTCTGGATTTGGACCTGATGACAAGATAGGAAGTATAAACCAACCTTCCCTCTGAGGACAGTCTACATAAAATATTGGACAGTGGAGAATGTGCTGGAACAAATTAGGAATGGAAGAAAAGAGATGATGTGTGGGCTTATTTTTCATCTGAGTGAGAAATAATAGTGACATAAACTGTAATAGCAGCAATGAAAAACAAGTATTTGAGGAATAATTGGCAGGACTTGCTAATATTGGAATAGAGAGTTATAAAAAGTTACTTCTAGCTTTAAATTTTGGTCAGAGTTAAATGGTGGTGAGGACATTTAATAGGGAGGAAAAATTTTATTGTATTTTTTTGGTACCAGAGATTGAACCCAGGGGTCCTTAACTACTGAACTATATCCCTAGCCTTTTTTAGTTCTCACTAAATTGCTCAGGGCCTTGCTAAATTGCTGAGGCTGGCTTTGAACTTGCCATCCTCCTGCCTCAGCCTTCCTAGCTGCTGGAATTTTAGGCATATACCACCACACCCGGCTAGGGTATTTTTTTACAATATGTTGGTTTGAAATAGAGAGACATAGTGCAAGGGTACTATTGTCAAATTGACATATCCACCTCTTTACACACATGAGTGGGATAAAAGCATCAGAAAACTGCTCTCTTGAGTAAGTTTCCAGTATACAAAACAATAATATTAACTATAGTCATCATGCTGTATGGTAGAATTCTAGACCTTGATCTTAAAAACTGAAGCTTGATATGCTTGGACCTACATCTTTCTTTCCCTCTCACCCTGTGTCCCTGGTAACCATCATTATGTTTTGTTTCTATGTATTAAACTTTAGATTCCATATGTAACTGATATTGTGCAGTATTGTTTTTTTTTCTATATCTTACTTATTCCACCTAGCATAATATTCTGCAGGTTCATTCATATTGTTTTACATGAAAGGGTCTTTTCTTTAGGCTAAATAATATTTGGCCTTAAGTTTATATAATTTATCTCATATCTTTAATAATCATATACATCTCATTTTTTCTTTCTTCATTCCTCCATCAAAGTCTGAGAAAGAACAGTTGGAGAAAGTTCAGTTTTAGGCAAGTTTATTTTGAAATGTCTGTGGGGTGGTATATCAGTCAGTTTTCCATTACTATAATGAACTACTTGAAGCTGGGTACTTGAAAAAGAAAAGAGGCTAATTTATATCACTATTTTTGAGGATGAAAGCCCCAACTCAGAAGACCTCATCTATTCAGCCTCTGGTAAGTATTCTCTTGGCCAATGACATCATGATGTGAGCCTGTGTGAAAGGAGAGGTTACATGATGAGGTGAGTCAGTAAGTCCAAGTTGGGGATTAGTCTTAATCTTTTATAACAGCTATCTCACAAGGACTAACTCAGGGCAGTGTCCCCAGTGACCCAGCCACCTCCCACTAGGCCCTTTCTTAAAGTTTCCTCCAGTTGTTAAGCTCATTGGGAACTAAATTTCAGGTCACAGCAAGTGAGGTCTTCAAGGTAGATATCAAAAAAGGCAGTAGGCCATTGTATTAGTCACCTCAGGGTAATAACAATGTACCACAGACAGAAAGAAAAACACCGTAGAGTGTGTGGCATAGATAGCCAAAATTTATTCTTTCAGAATTCTGGAGTCTGGGCATGTGAGACCAAGATGCAGGTTAGGTTGGTTTCTCCTGAGGCTTCTCTGGCTGCAGATAACATCTTCTCCCTGTGTGCTCACATAATCTTCTCTCTGAGCATGCTCATCACTGGCATCTCTGTGTGTCCAAATTTCCTCTTGTTATAAGGATACCAGATCAGAATAGGCCCATCCTAAGGGTCTTATTTAAACTTAATCACTTCTTTAGAGGCTCTGTCTTCAAAACTGTGAGAAAAAAACAGTTATGTAGAGAGAGAGGAAGGAAGAAAAGGAAAAAGAGGAAGAGGACAAGGAAAAGAAAAAGAAGAAGGAGGAGGAGGAAAAGGAGAAGAAGGAGGAGAAGGAAGGAGAGGAGGAGGAGGAAGAAAGAGGAGTAAGATGAGGAGGAGGAGGGGAGGAGTAAGAGTAAGATCTTCCCCTTCAGGTAAAGGAGCAAGCTCTCAATTCAGAGGAAAAAAGAGGGACAAACAGAGATATAGGGTGAAGACTGGTGGAATGTTGTACCATGAAATTCAAGAGATGCTCAGAGAAAGCAGATGTGGATGACTGTATTGAATTCTGCCAAGAGGGCAAGAAAACTCTGGTGCATTTGGTAGCATTGAAGTCCTTGTCAGCCTTAACAAGAATACCTTCTGTAGGAGAGCAACACAAAGACTAGATCAAAATGCTCAAAAAGATGAATATCATGTGACCATATGGTAAACCAAATGTGTGAAAATCCTCCTACTAATGAATAACTAAGATAACTGGTGAAGCATATCTATGTATTTTAAAATCATACCATAATAGGTGGAAATGTTAAGTAAATCTTCAAAGGCTGAAAATTCTAAGAGAAATATAATCTGGAGAGATGAGAGGTGAGATATCCTGGGAGTTCGCTTGGTGAAAACTCCTGATTCTGGGTTCACATGGGCCTTGGGGAGGAAAGAAAGACCCAGGATAGTTTGAGCAGAAGGAGGAACTACATAGACCATGCAGTCCAGGCCCCGGAAGGGCAACAGCTGCAGGGATCATGTTATATCCCCTTTGTACTTGGGGATGCATGTCTAACTTGGTCTTCAATTTCAAGCTGGATGGGAAAAAAAAGCTGTCAGGAAATTCCAACTATTACCCACACCAAAGCATGTGTGAGTTTAGAATATAGAAATTAAACTAAAATTTAATTTAAAGTTGTTCTGTGATAACAGTGCCCTTAGTTAGAAACATTATTTTTGAAGAAAGATACATTAGCCTCAGGACTCATAGGATTTTTACACATAGCATTATAAAGAATATGGTTTTACAATAAAAACCAACTTACACAATAAAGGAAGAAATTAACCACTATGAGCAAGAGTCAAAAGAAACATCAATTCAGAGTCACACCAATAGAAATGTCAGAATTTGTAATTTTTAGATGCAGAATATAGAATATATATATTTATGTAGTGAAACAAATAATGCATCCTGAAAATAGGAAGATGAGCAAAGACAAACATGACATGACAGATTTTTAAAGAACAGAAAAATATTTAGATATGAAATACATTTTGTGCTGTCAACCTTTATTATCTTATATTTCATTTCATTAGTACCTATTTTAAGAATTAGAAGAAAGTGAAAATATAAAATAAGTGAAAATACACAATAAGTGGTTGTGGGTGTAGTTCAATTGTAGAGCACTTGCTTAGTATGTAGTGAGGTTCTCAGCTTGATACCCATGATCACAGGGGGAAAAAAGAAAAAAAAAGGAATAAAGAAGGAAAAAAAATCCACAAGATACAGTTTAAGACAGTTTTCTTTCCCAGAAAATAGTGCATTTGAGTGTGATCTTTCAGTATCCATTTTTTTAAAATTTGTGTCATACAAACCTATATACCTAATTTAATCTTCCCTGAAATTTTAAAGAAATTTTAAAGAGCTTAAATAAATTTAAGCTCTATACACTTTATAAATAATATTTTTTCTTATTTATTTGTCTTTGAGTGATATTGCTAATTTAAAAGGAACTCAAAGCCTTTGGGTAATTATTATTTTCTTTAAGACTTTTGGCTTAAATAGAAACTCTGTTTTACTGAGGAAAAGTAGCTAAATACAAAAATATCCAGATTTCATTTAAGATTTTAGAAGCAAAAATTGATTGAGAAGATATATTTTGACAAAATAGTTTTTTAAAAAATTCATTCCAAAATAAAGAGGAGGTCAAACTGAGAAGTGTCTGTTTGAGTAACAGTCTGGGTGACAAATATAGAATAATTTCCCCTCCTCTTCATAGAACTAATTTTTTAGAAGCTAGTCTTTTTAATAAAATTTGCTGCCATTAAAGAATATCCTTTGCTCTGCTCTATTTTATTCTTTTCTTTTTAAAAAATATGATTTCTTCCCTTTTAGTATAGTTTTTAAATGCTTCCCTTATTTACAAATATATCTGCCTAAGTCCATTAGGGCTTCTCTAAGAAACTGTCATGAACTAGGTGAGTTATAAACAACAGGAAATTTATTTTTCAATTTCTGGAGACTGGGAAGTAATCAAAGCATAATCAAGGTACGGGCAGTTTCCTGGCTCATAGCTGGTGCTTTCTTGCTGTGTCCTCACACGGTACAAGAAGCCAGCCAATTCTCTGCGACTTCTTTTATAAGGATAGTAATGCTCTCCCCTATCATCTCCCAAATACTCCATTTCCTAATAATATCACCTTGATGATTAGGTTCCAACATACAAATTTGGAGAAGACACAGTCATTAGAAGAATAGAGCATTATGCCTCTAGTTTCCCCCAAATTTATGTCCTTTCTGCATGCACAATACATTCATTCCATCCAGATAGCTTTAAAAGTCTTAACTTTGAAGTGAAGTGATGCACTTCCAGCATCATCTTTAAAGTCTAAGTCCAAAGTCTTCTATCAGTCAGATATCAGTGAGATTCATGAGCAATTTACTCTGAATGAAAATACTCTCCAGCTGTGACCTGTGAGATCAAACACGTTATGTGCTTTCAAAAGAAATACAGGGGCAGGAGTAGGATAGATATTTGCATTACAAGATGGAGAAACAGGAAAGAAGATAGGGCTAACGAGTTCCAAGTCCCAAACCCAATAGGGCACACAACATTAAATATTAAAGCTCAAGAATAATTTCCTTTAACTCAATGTCCCATCTTCTAGGTATACTGGGGTAGGGGTTGGCCATGTAGACCCACCTCGACAACTTCCCTAGATTCATCTCATGCCACAGCTATGAGGAGTTTTCTAGTCTCCCAGACTAGAGTCATACGTGGGTGGTTCTCCTGGTCTGGGATGGTAGGGTGACCCATGGCTCACTAGGCATTGCCTTAGTGACAGCTTTACTCTCATCGTTTCCTTTGGATTATGTGCTAGTCACTGCAACAAAAATACTTGAGAAGAATAACTTAGTGGAGGAAACAACTTAGACTCAGTTTCAGAGGTTCAGCCCATGGTCAGCTGACTCCGTTGCTGTGAGCCTGAGATGAGGCAGACCATCATGGCAGAAGGGCACAGTGGAAGACAGATGCTCAGCTCATGGCACAGCCAGGAATGGGGTGGGTGGGGGAGCAGGGAGACACTGACTGACTCCAGGGACAAAATATAATACCCAAAGGCATACTTCCAAAGACCTACTTCTCATAGCCGTGCCCCTCCAGTTTATAGTTACCACCCACTAATATGTTCAAATTACTAATCCATCAAATTGATTAATTCATTAATCAGGTTACAGATTTAGTAATCCAATCATTTCACCTCTTAACATTTCTGCTTTATTTCACACATGAGCTTTTGGGGACTACCTTATATCCAAACCATAATGGGTTATGGGCCCAAAATTCCAGGAGAACTATGAACTAGTTCTAAAGCCACTTCCACATTGTTTTATCCTGCCAAACTCACAGCTGGTGTCACCCCAAAAGCGGCAACAGGGGACATCCCATAAAGAAAGGCCCCAAAATTGTCCCAAGATAGGACCAGTTGGAATTCTAAAGAGACACTAAACACCAGGGCTATCAGTACAAAGTGCTTGTTAAGGGACCTTACTTACAGAGTGCAGCAGTATATCCTTGCAATGGACAGTGAGAAAAGAGAGATGTTATGCCTAGGTATTTCTATTCTCAGGGAATGAGTTTACATGAAGGCTTAAGGAATTTTGGCTCAGAGACAGGGCTAGTTTCCTTTAGTATTTTGGGCAACAACTTGAATAAATTTATCAGTGCCTAGGAATGTTCAGGACTTTGGCTTGGGCTCAAACGTGCAGAGGAAAACCTGTCACTGCTTGGTCATAGAGGGTCAACACATTATGTGGCTTTTGGTCAGGACAGAAAGAGATCAAGAGGATCTAGGGAAACCTACTCACAAAACTTTATGTTTTTGTTATAGCAGCATCCCTATGCCTTGGTACCAGTTTTCTCTTTTAGTTCATTCAGGCTAGGAAAACAAAATACTATAGGCTGAGTAGCTTAGAAACAACAGACATTTCTATTTCCATAGCTATGGTAGTAGAGAAGTCACAGATTAAGGCACAAACAGTTTTGGTGTCCATCAACGTCCCACTTTCTGATTCTTTGGTGTCTGTTGACATCTCACTTTCTGGTGCCTTCTCTCTGTCCATACATAGAGGAAGAGGCAAGGCAGCTTGCTAAAGCACTTTTGTGAGGGCACTAACCCTATTTATGAGGGCTTATGACCTAATCACCTCCCAAAGATCCACCTCCTAATGTCATCCATCACCTTGAGGGTTTGGATTTCAACATGTGAATTTGGTAGGTAGTGGAAATATAAGCATTTAGACCATAAAAATACCTATTTTACATTTAAGTATAAATGTTATTGCTGTAATTGTGGTACTAAATTACCTTCTTATTTGTGGGTTTTTAATCGACTGGTAATAACTGCATATCACTATGGGACACAGTGATGTTTCAGTACATTTAAACATTGTGTATCAATCAATTCAGGAGATATTGGTTATCCACCATTTCGCTGGTAGATATTTTGTGTTTATTTCTTTTGATGTCTTCTCTCCCTCTGCAGGTGTTCATTAGAAGCTTAAACCATTCACTGGTGGGTGAATTTCCCAATAGCCTCCATTTCATTCTGTTTCCATTATGTAGTAGTCATTAGATATGCTGTTGGGTAGTTCAAACATTTAACTGATACTCATTTCTGATTTTTAGGTAAGATTGATTCTGCCAAGATGCTCTGTTCCCTTATCACTGCTGATGTTGGTTTTTACAGCTCCTGTCAGAACTCCTGAAAAACAAACCTCCTGGAAGTTCTTACTACCCATATACAACAGCTCAAAACTTATACCCACATCCAGATGCAGTGACCTACAAAGGCATTTTCCTTTGGTTCATCCAGTGTAATATCTGCAGTTTTGACTCAAATTTTGGTGTCTCCTTTCACCTTGCTATCCCTGAAGGTTTAATGTGATCTTAGCTCTATCTTATATATATTTTTTTGAATAGGAAGCAAATGTAGGGAAGATTGTAAAAAAGAAGGGGAGGATTGCAATAGAGGAAAAAGGTCTATTGCCATGGGAGAAGGGGATATTGCAAGAAGAGAAAGGACTTCTGCAATAAGAGAAGAGACTATTGCAATAGATGAAGGGCTACTGTGGTAGGGGAATGAGGACTTTCCTAAAATGTTTGGAGGGGGCTATTGCAATAGAGGGAGAGGGCTATTACAATGGGAGAAGGGGCAGTTACAAGACGGGGAAGGAAATATTATAATGGGGGGTAATGGAGGAAGGTTTTGACCATGAGCTCTGTGTCTCAAAGGCAAACAGAAAGGGGCTTTCTTTTACAGGGAACAACAACAACAAAAAAGGCTGTGAAGAACCTGGTGTAGGGGTATAGAACGAAGGGTGATTAGACAGTTGATCAGTGAGTGCATTTCCTTGAGATCAGCCAGTTCTTGGGAATAGTTGTTCTGGAGTGTTTGCTCCTTGTTCCACTGTTCAAAGGTGGGCCAAAGCTCAGGGACCTGGGAGAAGGAGGTCCTGATGAAACCTGATCAGGTCATTGGTAGGCAGTGTCTAACTTGGGCAGCAGGGACACAGAATTCAATGACTTATTTATGAGCCGTGGCAGGGGAATTTGGGGGGTTTTGTTCTAAATAAACAGGGGGCATCTGAGTCTGATCTGAGACCTAAGAGGAAGGGCATTTCTTTGCAGTGCGCCATTTCTTTTAGAACACAAAATGGGGAAAACCTTTGTGGATTTCCAGGATCACAGACTCATGAGATGGTCAACAATGGCACTAAGTATTCACTGTATATTAATCATTGTTACTTATATAGTTTTGCTTTTTCTTTTCTGCTACTGTGTTATGAGGAGAACATTACAGTTCTTGGCTTCTGGCAGATATAAACTTGAACTTGGGTCTTTCTGTTTTCCACCTTGTGTTAACAGGTGAGATGCTTCACTTTGAGTGCAGCTGCAGTAACAAAACCTGCATGGTCTTGGAATTTCTCTTTGCTGTCACCTTACCTTTCCATGTGGCCTGTGGGCCAGTCTCCCTTTCCTCACTAGTTACTGAAATGGCAAAAATGACCTCAATTTACCCTTTCCTTTCCTTTATGAAGGAAGTGCTCAGCCACTCTCCCTTTTCTATTACTACCTACCAAACATGTGCTGGACACGTGGGCTCCTTCTCTTTTCATGGGGTTTTGTTCTTGATATTAATCCTACAGGATTCAAAAGCATATAGCTTTTAGTATTTAGTGAAAGTAAACAAGCTTATTTTTGGAATTACTTTAACTGCTGGCCTTCAGAGTAATGTACAACATTATTCCTGGGTATGATGTTTGAAATATGGCATGTTTTTCAAGAGATCAGATCATAAGTGCTGACTTAAATATTTCCTATCTAATATTTGTGTGCTCTTTTACCGGTTATGCTTCAGATGAGTATAATCTGTCTCATGGTTTAGAATTTATGAAGTATTCACACCATGTTTTGTGATTACACTTACCTAATGAAACAAACAAACAAATAAACAAAATGTAGCTGGAGAAATGATTTGCCTTAATATGTTAAATGGAAAAGCTAGGGTTAGAAATCCAGACTCCTACCTCCTTTGGATTTTCTCTTCCTCTCCCACTTTAGTTGCCAAGGGTATCATACAATCTGAAACATGGTGAGAGAGTAAAATCTGTCTGTGGGTCCCTACGGTGAGAAATGCCTGAATCTCAAATTCATACCCCCTTGCCTATCCACTAGCTTCTTCCCTCTCAATACCTAATCTTGATATTGATTATTTCAATGAATTCTAACAAAGTTTCCCTGCTTTGTGTCAAATGGCAAAAGATTATGAATTTAAAAATGTGTCCTGGGACTCCTGATAGGGAAGCTGTGAGACCTGTTTCTTCGCGAGGCCCCCCCCCCCCCCCCCCACTTTCTAAGTACAACTATGAGCTCTGGAAATAATGGGAAAGACAGTTAAAAGAATTCTCTGAAAGGTGGTAAGAAGAAGGTAAACTGATTTGGGGCCCTGACTAAAGACATGGTAACAGATGTCCTGTGTCTCTCTAGCTAACAGAAGACTCAGGACCAACGTTTTTTTATCTGACTGTAGCAACACAAGCTATCCCAGGGAAGCCTAGTCATCTTCTTGATTGAGCAGGAGCCCTGTAGACAACACCAGATGAACATTAGGGACCAGGGACTCCTCTTCTGTGCTTGGAGACTGAGGCCTGCAGCAAGGATGGGGGTGAGAGAGAGCATACTATCCCCATGACAGAAACACCCCTTTCTCTCATCAAAGGTCAATGAGGTGAAAACCAATAGGAGGGACCCAGCCTAAGAAGTGTTCTGCCTATGATGTTATTTCTGTTCAGGCACAGGGTGCTGCCTCACAGGAAGATCCTGTGGGTCTGAGGTTTTCTTAGAAGTAACCAGGAGGGCTCTGCCAGGGTAGGAAACCTTTCTCAGAAAGTTTTTTGTTTTCTTTTTTTTTTCCTTGTCTCCACACACCTCAAACTGCCTCACTCCAAGACATGGAAGCACCTGGAGCCACTCTGTGGGGGAGTTCTGATACAAGCATCCTGAGAAAAACCCCTTTCTCCCACATAAAATGCTGCCAGTGACCCACCTTGAAACCCTTTATGCCTCTCAGGCACCCTCAGAAGCACCAGATAAACTGAGCAGACCAAAAAAGCACTGAAAATCTCTGATGATTACATTGTCAGTGGGATTTCAGCCCAGGAAGCACTAGATAGAAATTGGGAAATTGCCTGCTGAAATAAAATATTTAATTGCAGCCCAGAGTCTCCTAACATCATGAACACATGTCTACAATTCAATTAAAAATCACCCATCACCTCAAGAACCAAGAAAATTATGATTTAATGAGAAAAGGCAATCAACTGAAGCCAAGTTTGAGATGAATCAAGTGTTGAAATTGTTGGGCAAAAGCTTTAAAGAAGTTATCATAAAAATTCTCCAATGATCAACTAAATACTACCTGGGGAAAAGATTTAAAAAGTGGAAAATAAGAAATAAGAAAATAAATAGGAATTTTAAAAAGGAACAAAATGGAAATTATAGAAATAAAAAATATACAATATTAGAAATTCAAAACACAAAAAGAGGGGACAGAGGATGAGATGAGAAAACATGAATATAGATGAATAGGATTCATTAATCTAAGCAAAGATATAAAACAAAGGAAAACAACAAACTGACTTTCAGAGACCATTGGGATAATGACCAAAGTTCTAATATTTGTGCAAAGTCCCAGAAGGAGAGGAGAGTTGTGTTGAGAGTATTCAGGGAAATAATGGTGGAAAACTACTCAAATTTTGAGGATAAGCAGAATTAATAGACTAAGCAAAAGCATGGCTAGAATAAACCTTCATAATCCTTACCAAGAAATCTTAAAAATAGAATTCTGTTTATGATAAATACAAAGAAAACAACTCAAAAGCATTTGGAGAGGAATAATACATTCCTTACTGGGCACTCCAATTTGAATTATAGTGGACTTCTCTGAAACCAGGGAGGCCAGAATGAAATAACACAGCATTTTTTTTAAGGGCTGAAAGAAAATTATTGAATTTTATATCTGGTGATATTATGTCTCAAAAATAAATGTGAAAGTTATTGTCAGACAAAGAAAACCAAAAACAACTTGTGGCTAGTAGGCATGCCCTTAAAGTCAGGCCAAGGTAAGTTCTTTTGAATAGGAAAAAAAGAAAAGAAAAATAAAAAAGAAGTAGACTCCTTAGAAGAAGGATTAGCAGAACAGAAAGATGGGTATGTGCAACACACAGTGTCATTTTTTAGCATCTTATAAATCACATTTGATGATTGAGGTAAAAATCATGACACCAGCTGATAATCAGGACAGTGACATTTAAAAGCGGGAAGGGAAAGGGACCTAGTGGAAATGAGGTTCCCCCATTTCACTAGACATGGTAAGATGTTGATGCCAATAGACTGTGAAAACTATACAAAGAGATATACTCAAACATGCACAAATAACTGAAATGGACGTTACATAATGATAAAGGGATCCATCTGCCAGGAAGACATGTTAGCCATAAATTTGTATGTACTAAACTACAGAGCTTCAGAAACAGAGCTGAAATGAGAAATAGGCAAATCCATAATTGTAGTTGGGGACTTCAACATCCCTCTCTCAGAATGGGATAGAACTGCATAACCAACTAGCAGCAACTAAAGGGATGGATGGATGGTACAACTCAACCAAGAATAGAGGAATAATACTTTTTTTCAAGTGATTATAGAATATTGATGAAGTTAGACCATCTCCTAGACCATAAAGCAAAGTCAACACATTAGAATAAATTAAAATCATACAAAATGTATTCTCTGACCAAGATAAAATTATAAATCAGTAACATAAAGTCAACAGAAAGATATGTGAATGTGGAAATTAAAGAGCAAAATTCTAGATAATTCATAGATCAAAGAGGAAGTTTCAAAGGAAATTTAAAAAATAGACGGAACTGAATTAAAATGAAAACACAATGTATGAAAAACATGGGATGTAGTGAAAGCAGCAATAGCAGGAAAATCTACTGTAGTAAATTCTTAGATTAAACATGAAAAAGAGCTCTCTCAGACCTTATTGAAGAAAGTATTAGAGCTGGGCGCGGTGGCGCAAGCCTGTAATCCCAGCACTTTGGGAGGCTGAGACAGGAGAATCACAAGTTCAAAGGCAGCCTCAGCAACGGCAAGGCGCTAAGAGACTCAGTGAGATCCTGTCTCTACATAAAACACAAAATAGGGCTGGAGATGTGGCTCAGTGGTCAAGTGCCCCTGAGTTCAGTCCCCGGTACAAAAAAAGATAAAAAGAAAAAGTATTGGAGGTCTTAGCAATAATCATCATCATCATCATCCTCACCATCTGAGTTTATAATTCAAGATATAGGAAAAAAAGGAGTAAACAGAAAGCAACCAGAATAAAGGAAATAAGAATGATGAAGTCAGAAGTAAATATATATGAAAGTAGGATAACAGGAACTTTATGACACAAAATGTTGGTTGTGGAAAAAGTAACAAAATTGAAAAACCTCTAATATTGGTGAGAGAAAACATAATAAATGGACAGAAGAAAAAACAGTCAACATCAACAATGAATTAACTTCTATTTCTACAATTTCTTTGCCAGAAAAAGGTAAGTTCAGAAGGCTGTTCACAACCTTATTCCAATAGATTTAACAATTTAGAAGAATCTGACCAATACCTCAAAGTTCTAATCTCAAAAACATAATTATGAAAAAGATATATAATCTTGTAATCCTATAGTCCTTAGAAAAATTAGGTTTGCAATTTAAAGTCTCCTGAAAAAGTAATCTTCTTGTCCAGAATGTTGTGTTTGAGAATTCTGCCTAGTACTTGAAGAATGAGCACCAGATTCATTCATTCTTTTCCAGAAATAGAAATCACTTTATGAACCCCAAATCAGACACAGACAGCACACATGCTCATGTGCACATGTGCACACACACATACACAAGAATCTCCACATCCATATTTCTCTTGAACTTAGGCACAGAAATCATCAGTGAAATACGGGCAAACTGGATTTGACAGTGTGTGAAGAGAATTATATACTGTGACCATGCTAGCTTTATTTTATGTGTTCAAGGTAGTTTTAACATTCAAAAAAATCAATTACTATAGCCCATCATATCAACCCATCAAAGAAAAATCATAGTATCTTACCAACTGATTCAGAAAATGCATTTGAAGCAGCCCAACATCTATTTATGAAAAAAATCTCAATTTGATAAAGAATATCTACATAATACCAACAGCTACCATCATACTTGGTAGTGGAAACAATGCTTCTCTTCAAGGTCTGGAGCTAGATAAGAATATCTGCTCTCGCAGCTCTTACTGAGAAAGTATTAGAGGTTTTAGCAATAGGGCAATACAGCAGTGTGATAAGGATAAGAGATAAAAGGCACACAAGTGGAAAAGGAAACTTATAAAATTGTCTCTATGTCTAGGTGACATGATTGTCTATAGAAAATACCAAGGATTCTTCTAAAAAAAATCCTAGAAGAAATAAATGAGGTCAACTAGATTGCAGGAAACAAGATTAAAAACATTTAAAAAAATCAATGACAGCTCCATTTACTAATAATGAAAAAGTAGAAATGGAAATTCAAAACACAATGTTATTTACAATCTCTCCAAAGAAATAAAATACTTAGCTGCACACTGGACAAAACATGTAATATACAGTTTATATGTGGTGAAAATTACAAAATCCTATGAAAGAAATAAGAGAAAACCTAAATAAATGGAGAGATACATTCATGGATCAAAAGACTCACCATAGCAAAGATGACAATTCTCCTCAAATTGATCTACAGGCTGAATGCAATTCTTGTCAATATTCCAACCAAGTCTTTTTGTAGACATACAATATTCTAAAATTCATACAGAAAATCAAGCCCCAGAATAGCTAAAACATTCTTAACAAAGAGAATAAGAAGGGAGGAATAAGAAAGCCTGCTTGCTGTGTAACTACAGTAGTGAAGAGGGTTTTGCATTGGTGGAGGGACAGACAAACAGGATCACTTGGACAGAATTCAGGATCCAAATATAGACCCACACAATTATGCTCAACAGATTTTTGAAAAAAGTGCAAAACCAATTCAATGGAGGAAGCATTAACTTTTCAACAAATGGTTCTGGAACAAATAAACATTCACTGGCAAAAACAATGAACCTCGATGTAAACAAAGGAAACATTCAACATAATTATTCCTTATTAAGGATACATAAATTATAACCACCCTGGGATATCACTGCACATCTCTGAGAACAATTAAAAAAGAAACAATAGCATCAATGGCTGGAGAAGTTATGGAGACTGAATCACTCTTGCATTATCAGTGGCAATGAATAATTATATAGCTCCTCTAGACAAGAGTTTGGCACTTTCTTAAAAAGAGTAAATATTTATCTACTTATAACCCAGCAGTTACACTCTTGAGTATTTGTCCAGGAGTATTAAAAACTTTTGTTCACATAACAATTTGTGTAAAATGTTTGTAACACCTTAATTCTTGTTTTTTAGCACCTTAATTCTTAATAACCCCAAACTGGATACAACCTAGATATACTTCAGTAGTTAAACTGTTAAACTCTATTACATCTATACCAAAGAATACTGCTTAGCAATAAGAAAGATTGAACTATTGATGAAATTTAGATGAATCTCCAGGAATTATACTGAGTAAAGAAAAAGTCAATTCCAAAGACTACATACTATATGATTCTATATATACAATGTGATTGAAATGGATAGCAGATCATGGCGGCCATCGATTAAAGATGAGGGCTGGGGAGAGTAACTAACTGTGCGATTATAAAAAATGCAAAATGACTAATCCTTGCAGTGATGGAATTGTTCAGTATCTTGACTGTAGCAGTGGTGACAGGAATTCTTACATCCAATAGAAAGATGTGGGACTAAACACATACATACACACACACACAATGTGTGCTAATAAAATTGAAGAATTCTGATCAGGGCATTGTGTCATTATCAATATTCTGGCTGTGATATTGGGCTATAGTTTTGCAAAATGTTACCTGTAGGAGAAACCAGGTAAAAGTTTTAAAGGATTTCTTGGAATTATTCCTTATAATTCCATGTAAATCTACAGTTATGTTAATAAAAGTTTCAACTACAACTGGTTTGCCCTTTGAAGGATCTAACAGTTAACATTAACCCACTCAAAGTTGGGTTGTCCTTTAAAAGCTTTACAGCTGAAATAGCTCTGGAGGAATCTACATTTCCCTCTCAAATATTTAGGTATATATTTTTAAATAGAAATATTCTGGGAGAGTACTTAAGACCAAGGACCTCTGGAGCTTCATTCTGGATTCTAGGACTTACAGCCCTGTAATCTTGGGCAAACTACGTAGTCTACCTCTGCTCTCTCCTGTAATATGGTATGTAGTGATACCTATATGTGGAACTGCTCTGAGGATTAAATGAGTTATTATATTTAAAATATTTGGAATAGTGCCTGGCACTGAACATGTGTAAGGTCCCAAGAGCACTCATATGTTTTTTGAGACTACCTCATAATTTGAATTGCTTAAATGAGTTAATATATTTAAAATATTAAATGAGGATTAAATGAGTTAATATATTTAAAATATTTAGAATAGTGCCTGGTACTGACCATGTGTAAGGTCCCAAGACCACTCATATGTTTTTTAAGATTACCTCATAGTTTGAATTGCTTAGTACTTGGCCTGCCTTTCTAAAGCTGTGTTATCTTCTAAATTATTTTTTTTCCAATTCATGTATCATTCAATCCTTTGGAGCTAAAATTTCAGGGATGAATGAGTATCTTAGGTAGAGGGCCTTAGAGCTTTTGTTCGGGGCTGTTGCCAGCTCCCTGATCCCAACTTCCTAACTATAGTCCTCTGCTCTACCCCTTCCCTCACTCCACTGCACATTGTGATGAGAGTCCCTGTGCTAACCTCACACTCGTGAGTCAATCTCATTCACATTAGGACCCTCCCCTGGAGTCTCGGCTTTACAGTTGGGTAAACGTTCCCTTTGTCCATGTTTATGAGACTTAGGGTGATGCTGCTCTTTTGGCCTATGATCATGAGCCTGATATGAGTACTTCTGGAGCCACCAGGGTGACTTTTTGCAGTTAGGGAGTTTCAACATCTCAGTCGAGATCAGGCCAGTAGATAAGGTTTCTGGGGCAGCTCACTCCTACTTGAAAAGACAATTTGGACAGATGACTAAGGACAGGAATAAAGGGAACAGATCAAGTCCCTGTGTGTACTGTGTGGCAGATACTTTTCATGTGTCATCTTATCTCTTTTTTCTGCGCGCAACTCTGTGAAGTTAGTGCATTGCATTGTACAGGACAGTGAGGGTAGGTGCTCAAAGATCTATTAACACACATGGGATCAGAACCAGGGTTCAAATCTGTACAGTTTTTATTGCACTTCACTGCAGTAAATAAAACCTCCTGGTCATATATTGTGGCCAACACGGCTGTTAGTGCTGTAAGGTTTCTGAGAACCTGTGATGCTCATAAGCTCAAAAGTAGAAATAAAGCTAAGAGTCAGGAATGCATGAAACATCCTGGTGAAAGCAACTCTGGGAGCTGGGGAATGCAACCATAGGGAGGACAAAGGCCCAGGTGTCCAGGACAGGAGGAAAGGCAGGCTGGAGAACAGGCAGCAAACCACAAGCAGGGCAGATTTCCACAAATTCATCACTGCTGTGCCTTCTGGCTCCCCTTTCTCCAGCAAGGATGTCAGATGCACACTTGGGAGCCCTTCAGCCTCCAGTAGCCAAGTTTCTGCATTGCCTAGGATGCAGAGACCCTCATCTTTCTTCCCATGGCTCCAACAATTTGGCTTCAGAATCATGGCTACTCTCTTGGCTTTTCTTGGGAAGGCAAATGCTGAGCTGCCATCCTTCTCCGTCTTGGTTGTGTCTTGTTTCCTAAGACAACTTTATCACAGTTCTTCCATCCTTCATCTTGCTGGGTGTTTCAATCTGCAACAGAAACAGAAAGAAGCTGCTATAACAGGTACCTATATGAGAAGGATGTCTTTGAACACCTGGGCTGATGTAACTGGGAAAAAGCCAAATATTGATTAAGTCAAGAATGTGGAGGGCTGGGGTTGTAGCTCAGTGGTAGCGCGCTTGCCTAGCATGTGTGAGGCACTGGTTTCAATCCTCAGCACCACATACAAGTAAGTAAAATAAAGGCCCACTGACAACTAAAAATATATTTAAAAAAGAATGTGGAAATTTCTTACACAAAGACTAAAACTGGCCATTGACCATACAATTGCTACACAAAAGAGTGCAGTGAATAATGAGGTTCAAGTTAGATATGGGTGGATTGGAAAGGAAGAATTTTCGCTGACACAAAACTATTTGTATGGTAACAGGGCACCAAGAGATTCTGCAGATGCACTTTTTTCTGGATCTCTTTTGGAAAGAAAGGTTATTTTTGCCTCTGAGTCTTGCCAAAGTAGGGTGACACCATTGTGATTTGGCAATAACTAATGTTCTCTTAGCTTCTAATTAGCATTTTTATGTGCTTTTCTGGGGTTCAATCCAGAAAGCCAAATAAATCATTTGCCTAACCTTCCTTGTTGTTGTTCCCATGTGGAATGAGTGCAAGTGTCTTTTTCATTTTTTTTTTTTTTTTTTTTTTGGCAATGAGCTCTTATCAGTTGGGTTCTTTCTCAGTCAGGACTCTGAAGCTATTTCAGGAGGCATGCAGGCTGAGATGATAGAACATTTGTTTCCTTTGAAAATTGTCTTTGAGGGAGATTAGCCCCAACTCATAATTTTGGTTAAGGATCCTTGAGTATTTCTTCTTGGGCTGCCACCTACTGTCATGGGCATGAGCAGAAGAGGAAGCTGCGATGGGCTCCTCTTTCCTGGTGCTGGGACTTGAGCTCAGAGCTGCTCTCCCATGATTCAGTCTCTTTAACATGTGGCCTAATGTTCTGCCCAGTCTACAGACTCCTTACCATTTTCTTTCTTAAGCCAAGTTCATTTTTTGTGCTTTTCAGGGGGCTTGGAGGCTATGTCACTTGTCCTGAGAGGGTCTAGCCCTTGTTGAGATTCTAAAAAGGCCACATGACCTCTCTGAGTCCTCGTTTATTTCATGGCATGAGACCCATTTCCACTGCAGAACTATTGTAAGAGTTAAATATTAAACATGGAATATATTGAGGTTTAAAACTAAGACATCAAGTCAGGTATATGTGCTAGCTGTGTATTCCTGACTGTGTTGGCTGATTTCCCCAGGTCTGAGCCCCTAGCTCCTTGAGCCTATTGTTTCCCACCCCAACAAGCACAAACTCTGGCTTCCACATCTGGACTTAATACTTACCAGTCTGAACATATATTTTTAAAGTGAATGGGATTTTTTTAAAAGAATTCGGTGTGGGACTTGAGGTGTCTATATCTCATTATTATGTCTCCTCTTGTCCCCCAGTTTCAGTTCTAATTGGCATTCCTTTTGTCACTTGAATGTGTAAGAAATTGTCAGGCAAGATTGTCCTGCAGGCGATTTGTAGATGCAGCAAAGATGAAGTTCTCATCTGACCCGTTTGGTGTGCTGCATCCAATGACTGATAAAACTTTTATTAACAAAAGCATTTTGATTTCATTGATGATGCACTTGCTACTGTATCTTCCTTCTCCCAAATTAGCTGAGATTTTACCAGATAGCAGAATATACTCTGCCACAAGCTTTGGTATATATTTTTCTTTATAATTATGACCATCATAACAATATTCTTCTGTTATCAAATTAATTTCAGTAATCAAGTGTGAATGAAAATAGATTAAGGGTAGGGAGTGTTTCCACCTACTCTGGAAACCTTAGGCTCCATCCAACATGCCATGTGTTCACCATACCACCGTGTTCTCAAATGCATGCAAAATTCTCTGCTTCCATGTCTCCCTCTGTCCATGTCTTCCTGTGCTTTTATGAATTCAACCTTTTATTGCATCCTATGTGTAGGGATGGCATTTGATGTCTTTGATATGTGACATTTCTGAGTCAACTCTGTATCTTACTCAGGTGAGACATATGAGGTCATAAAAGTGACAGTAAAGGTGGTAGAATATGATGGACATCATAGCCCTAGCTTTATGTATGACTGCATGTATGTTGTGATTCTATACCACATACAACCAGAGAAATGAAATGTTATCTTCCATCTGTGGACAATGAATCACATTGCACTCTGCTATCATGTAAACCTAAATAAAATAACTAAATGAAAAAAAGTGACACTCTTACCCTGAGTACTAATGGGCTGAAAGTCCATTCTCTGTATTATCTCATTTAATCCTGTGTGATATTGTGATTACCCTACTCATTTAGCAAATGAGGAAACAGGCTTGGGAAGTTCAAATAACCTCTGGTGGCAAGTAAGAGGTGAGTCCTGGATCCAAGCTCTGGAGCTGGATTCAAAGTTGTGTTCTTGGAGCTGATGTTGCCTGGATTCCATTGCCAATTCTATTAGTCATCTACATGCATTTGGAGGGCTTCTGTGTAGCAGGGCTCTCTGTCTTAGGACAAGTTGTATAAACAGAAGCCCTAGTAAATACTGCATCTTTGCAATCATTGAATAATACTATGCCCTATTGAGTGTATGACTTGGGTGTATTCCTCCTAGAAACAGGAGAAGAAGAGACAGGGATATTATTTTATAAAGGCTGCTTTTCTCCTTTCTGTCCTTCAAATGAATCTTTCAGAGCCAGAAAGGTTGCAAGTTTGGCTGCCAGAGGGCTGGCAGGGAACCGTGGTGTGTTTATTTTCTCATATGTTCTTCTGTGACCTTCTGAATCTGCCTCTGCTTTCCAGGGTGGATTCTCAGAGTCTTCTCCAGAAAGCCCTGGCCCCTGTGTCAAGGGGCCAAGCTCTTGGAACTCAGACCTTATCACTAATTATATACCAAATATCCTGCCCTGGCTGTAGGCTTTCTTTCTCTTATTTTCCCAAGAAAATTGGAACTTGATGATGAAGCAGACCTCATCTTATTCCATGTTTTGTTCTAAAAGTTTTCTTTTTGTGATTATTTATAAAAACATAATGAATACCGTGCTTCATACATATGTGCAATATCTGTTGATACACTGAATGTAATACATAAAATAAATGAATAGTTGTTCAAAATCATTACATCTTATTGGGAAATTCACCAATATCTTAATGGTGTCCACAATAGCCTGGTGAAAAGTGAGAAAGTACCCCCACTTTGCAGGTGAACCCTTGCTGCACAGAAACATGGCTCAGTAGGTGGTCTAAGAGCTAAGAGAACTGGCCAGCCTGATCCTCTGCATCCAATGTTCTGGTTAAGCCACAGCTGCTCCTGCCCTCCTTGGGAGAGCAGATCCCCTATGGTCATTTCCTGGCTTATTTCTAAGTAGCATCAATTGTCTTGACTATTTCTATAGCAAAGGACAATTACAGACCCAGGCTGTGAGGCAGCTCACCTGGCTCCCCACTCTGAAATGGCTGACTTCCCTGCTGGTCACTGGAAGTCCCAAACTCAGGTTCCTTTCCTTGGTAATGCCTCTAAAAGTTAATTAAATTAAAAAAATTGATTTTTAGCTTTTTTAAAAAACAACAAAACCATTAGCTGAAATGAACAAGGCAAACTGTAGATCAATCATCTATTGATGCATGTGTGTATGCAGACATGTACGTGTGTGGGGGTAGATATATATGAGTCTATGTCTATGCCTGTGTTTTTGTGTTTATATATATTTTATGTATAATTTTATGCATTTTTGTATGCATGCATGTTTATGTGAAAATATGTAAGTATATGTGAGTATACATGCATCTATAAGAATTGGCTATATCTGGTGTTTATCTCTGAATTCTCTAGATTATTATTTTTTTTCTTTTTTTATCATCCCACATCTTCTGAGGAGCCAGTCCAGGCAGATGCACCATGGTTTCCACGGACAGATGAATTTTCTTACTGCAAAATAGTCTTGATTCTTATTTCTTTGGCTGTTTCTTCTCTGATTTTCTAGAGGCTGATCTTGTGCCTTCCATACATTCATCTCTGCTCTCATGCAAAGTCTACAAAGTGCCCTGGTGCACAATGCCCTCCCAGCTTTTCTGTGTACTGGGAAAAGGCACTTAGGACTGGCTGCCCTGCCATCTGTTTGCTCATTCTGTCCACAAAGATTCATATAAGACAGACACATCAGTGGATAAATACAATATCCTCCTCTTTGAGGTCCTAGTATAGAAGGAAGTGCATAGGTAATATGGATGCAGTGGGCTCTGGGTCCTGGTGGGCATGAACACCAGGAAATAAGGGCAAATCTGTTAGGATTTTGATAGGAAAAAAAAAAAAACTTCCATTATTCTGGGAATAGGTTGAAATGATTATTTGTAAGTATTTTATACTATAGTTAGTTCTTGCACCAGAGAACCTATACCCTCCAGAGTATAACCACCCTCCAGGTCCCTGATTGCTGGTAGGGAGTGGCAGTTGAACTCTCTATCCAATCCAACTGGTAGCCACTGGGTCATAATGTGATAACCTCTAGGAACATCTTGCTCATCACACATCACTCTTATTGCCTTCTTAGAAACATGTTAGATAGTTAGCATTTTTAGGTGTCAGGGTTTACATTTAAATTTGTATATTAGAAATAAGAGAATTATGTAGGAAAGAAGAAATCATAATAGTAATTTTGGTTATCCATGTTTGGCTTCTTTTATCTGGCACAGCTGATTTCTCTTCCCAGAGGTGGTGGGGGAAAACACTTTCTTATTGCTCTGATTCAGATAGCACTGGTTTTTGTGAAAGATGAAAAGAAAGGAATGACCTTGTGCCTAGTCATCTCTGGGCTATTCAAAACCCTCTTGATCTAATGCTGACTGTATCCCTGGAGAGTAAGCCCCAGTCCCTTTTTTCAGATGAAGGACCTGAGGATATACAGAAGTCATCTAGCCCTAGTACACAGTACTCAGGACACACCAGCCCCTGAGTCCCATACCGGGGATATTGTTGCTCGGCACATGTGGACCCTGCAGGGCAGGTGGCAATGCAGTGACTGCAAAGCTAAGGTCTCATTTTCTAGGATTGGGTTACCATTATTCTTTAGCTGGATATGATTCTGACCAAGAAGTCCTTCAGACCATGTTGGTGAGTGCAGCTATTGAGATTAGGGAAGTAGGAGGTAGGAAAGTGTTTCTGTGGATTCTTCAAGGATATAAACACAAGTCTCTATATGTTGAACAAACCCCTGAAATCATCAGCCTGTATCTGTTTTCTGATGTTGACTGTTCCAACCCTTCCTGGCTCCAAACCCTGCATATCCAGGCCCCTCATTCCCCCTGTCCTAGGTGTGTGCTCACCAGATTCATAGGTTCTTCCCTGCATGATTTTACCTGGGCATTTGTGGTCTCTGGCCCCTGCAACTCTTTAGTTCACTCCTAGTCTGGGTTCATTTCCCTTTATAGCCCCTGACCACCATGGCACTTAGTTCAACATACCACCTTAACTCCCTAGGGTACCACCCATCCTTCTCATGTTCTATGCAACTCACACAAGGAGTCCATACCCTCCTCTTCGTGGGCTGATACCTCAGCCACCATCCTCCACCACTGATCTTTACACCCACTTCCTGTCCCTTAGTTTGTATGTTAGCTCCTGCTCTCCATGAACTCTTCCACAGGTTATTTCCTGTTACTCTTCAGTCTTTGAACAACCACCATTTGGGTCCCAGATCTTTTGAGGGAATATTGTTTGACCTAGTGGATTCAAAGATACTTTGACTCTGATAAGTGCCCCCAATACCCTTTCTGTGTGGGTGTGGCCAGACTGCATCTTTTTTTTTTTTTTTTTTTAATAGGGTTACAATCTCCTAGGGAAGGATAAATGGCTGGGATATTCCTTAGGATTCTTTCTTACTGCACAATAGTGATTTGCATGAAATAGGCAAACAATGAATTTGATGCTTTGAATTAAACTTTTGGTGCATTTCAAACTCTATTCAATGCATATTATTAATACATATATGTATGAATAGCATTTGAAAATTATACTATTTGCATCTGAGAATGCAGGGAAATAAAGTATAAATATACTGATGGGAATATTATTAAGAAGGTTAGAAAAAAATGAAATCAATTAAACAATAAGTATTATGAAATATCTAAAATCTCTCCAAGTGTCCATGCTTTTTTTTTTTTTTTTTTTTGTAGATGGACACAATGTCTTTATTTTATTGCTTTGTATGTGGTGCTGAGGATCGAACCCAGGGCCTCATACATGCAAGGCAAGCGCTCTACCACTGAGCTACAATCCCAGCCCCAGTGTCCATGCTTTTTGATCCAGAAATTCACATTCTAGAAATTTGTCCTAAGGAGGAAAAGTGATTATAAAAAAATTTGAGCAAAAGATGTTATTCCTGAAATCCTTATGCAAATATTGACTGGGAAGCAACCTCAAGTTCCAATCATAGGAAAAGTGTCATTAGAATTGTGATTTAGCAACCAATGAAATATAATTTCAGTTATTGAATTTATGGTTGTGATTATTTATGGTTGTTACAGTATGGATGTGATGTGTCCCTCAAAAGCTCATGAATGAGACAATACAAGATAGTGTAGAGGTGAAATGATTGAGTTCTGAGAGTCTTAATACAATCGATGAATTAATCCCTAATAGGAATGAACTGAGTAGTAACTGAAGGCAGATAGAATGTGACTGGAGGAGGTGGGTCACTGGGAGTGTGCCTTTGGGGTATATATTCTTATCGCTGTTTAGTGAAGTCTCCTCCTCTTCGCTCCCCTGCTCCTGATCATCATATCTTGAGCTGCTTTCCTCCACCACACACTTCCACCCTGATGTCTTGCCTTACTTTGAGCCGCAAGGCATGGAGTCGGCCATCTGTAGACTGAGACATATGACATCGTGAGCCTTAAAATAAACTTTTCTCCTTAAAATTGCTTTTGCCAAGTCTTTTGATGATAGAAGTAAAAGAGCTGCCTAAAACAATAACCATAAAAAGGAGTATAAGATACACAATAATGATTTTGCTAGCGCTCTATATTTAGTAAAGCAGATTCATGATGTTAAAACTATATTTACATATTTATATAAATATTCAGTATATATCTGTTATTTATCTATCTAGATCACCAAATATCCAGTGCATCCAGTCACACTGTCTTTTGTATTTGTGTGTGTGCATAAAAACATAGACACACATCACATTGATAACATATAAGATACATAAGGTATCTTTAGTTTTTATAAAATTAGACTCATTCATTTACATGTACGTACCATGCACATATATAAACCTAATCTGTTTGTCAGTTGCTATCTATGTATCTATCCATACAACTGGATAAAAACATTCACCAAAATATTCATAGTGTATGTGTTGAGCAAAAGACCTATGTGGAATTAATTTTTCTCTTTTATGGTTTGATCTCCAAAATTTGCTCTTAGAAACATATATTGCTTAAAAAAAAGAAAATAATATATTTTTTTTAAAAAGTCCTTAACCCACCATTTAACATTTATAATCCTTAAGACTATCTAAAAGTTGGACTTCAATTTAAATAAAAATAGCCATAGCCAAGATAATGGGCATTTTCCCCTCTGGCCATCAAGATGAGAATACATTTGACACACAGCCCAGAACATTCCAAGTGAACTGACAGCAGAAAACACACTTAAGCTGAGGTCATTTTAAGTTACTAGATGACACTTTGTTCTAAGTTTCTAAAGCTAACCCAGCAAATATGATTTGGCTATAAGAGTCGAATATTATTTAAAAATAATTTTAGCCCAACTTTTCCAATGTTGAACTTTTTTTTTCCTCTTGAACAAGGCCCCAGTGTGTACAGTCTGTTCATAGTCTTTATAGAAGACTGCTGGAATAACCCAGGGGAATCCAGAGGTCATGAATGCTCAGAACATCCCAGGTGCCCACTCTATTTCTATGCAGTATTTCTCATTATAACAACAATCTCACACCACAACATAGATATTGTTTGATTCCCTATCAAAAGAGAAATAAAGCTGGGCACTGTGACTCACGCCTGTAATCCCAGTGGCTCAGGAGGCTGAGGCAGGAGGATCACAAGTTCAAAGTCAGCCTCAGCAAATACGAGGTGCTAAGCAACTCACTGAGACTCTGTCTCCTAATAAAATACAAAATAGGGCTGGGAATGTGGCTCAGTGGTCCAGTGCCCCTGAATTCAATCCCCAGTACCCGCACCCAAAAAAGAGAAATAAGGTAGAGAGATGTTAGGAAACTTCCCAGATGGTTGTGGCGACGAAACAAAATAGTGCAGGTAAAGTGCCTGTTTCCATACCCAGAGTACAAAGCAGTTCAACACACATTAACTGGTGTAGCTAAGGGGAGCATTCCTGATGTGCCATGTCTGAGAGGGACCTTTCCATGGCAGAGTGTGAGATGCATGGATGGCAACATCTCCTGATCAGGGATTCTCATGGATAAAAATTACCCCTTTGTGAGTAACCCCTTTAGGACAGAGGTTAGGAGAAACCCATCTGGTGTTTGGGAAAAGAACTTTCATACCAGGCAAGAAGAGGTTACCAGGAAGGGGAGCAGAAGAGTTCTTAACTTATAGAAAAAAAAAAAGAACTACAAGACTTCATGGGCCCCTGGCTTCTGGGTGAGAGTTGTAGATAGGTAGTAAAGACCTCAGCCTCAGCTGAGTGCAACTTCTAGCCTTGCAGAAAGCTTCCTGTCATGATGGTATGCCACATCTAACCCTGGCTGGCCTCAACCCCTTTTGATTTCCTCTTTATTCTCCCAGGCTCTCCATCTTCAATCAAAATTCACATCTCAACTACTCCATCTGTGCTCAGTGGTGGAATTCTAGGAAATTCTGTGGGTCTAGTCAAATCTAAGTTTTTTTGCTTGTGTTCTTTCTAGAATATTTTCCCATTGTGAGCTACAGAAAAAAAGTCATAACAAAAGGGTTGTGCATATCCATCTTCCCCAAGTCTTGGCCTAGATTTTGAAGAAAAGTAGCCTCAAGATTCAGGTTACCTGTGGGAGATTCACAGCTAATCCACACGGCTTTTTACTGCATATTCTAACAAACAACTCTTGGACAAGCTTCTTTAAGGCAGACCTGCCCTGCCCAAATATGGAAGCTTGGATTTCAGCTCCTCATCTCCTCCTTAGCAGACATCACGTGCAAAAACAGTGTACAATCTGTACCATTATACACACGAACCCTAGAGGGTGGAGTGCTGAATTTATAGCAGCAGGATAAATTTATGAAAATAATAACTATATTTTAAAGGAGCTAAAATAAAATAAACCTCTATGTATCAAGGCCCATGGCATAAGTTTGCTCTTTCCAATGAACATTATAATATACTTCTGACCAAGAAACACAGTGCATGTCTTGAAGAGAAATGAACCCCTACTGAGACCTCCTGATTAACTCATTTAATCTTCAATATTGGGAACCTAATATAGGTTAGGTCATGTGCTAGCACTGAGGATTCCGGGAGCAATATGGAAGCTTCTGTCTTTATGGACCATCTCTCTTAACCTATGATTAAATGACCTGATAACTAAGGACATGAGTGTGTTTATGCGTGTGTGTGTGCCCTTTCCATGGATGGGAGTATTTCAATAAATATTAAAGGGATAAAAAGAGGCAGGCAGGGCCAGGCTGATTAAACCTGTGTATGCAAAAACACAATTGGTGTCCAGATCAGCCCATAGAGCAGAGACAGATCAAATGAAGACAATAGGACACACAATGTTCTCATTCTTTTCCTCCACTTTGAAGTACTTTTATTTTTCTTAGAGGGTGTACGTAAAAGATGGAAAGAGGGAAAACAGAAATGTTGACAGAGTAGTCAATAATGAGGGAAAGGAAAGGGGTTCTAAACACAGAAGGGAAAAAGGAGGTTGTGGAAAAATCTTCTTAAAGAAGAAGGCACACAAACACATACATCAACCCACACATTCACACATAGAATGGAGAAAAGTCTGGTAATGCACCCTTTCCATTGCTTAGTATGTACGCACACATTCACATGCATGTATACATAAAGAAAGAAGTCATGTGGCAAAACTTTGGTATAGTTTAGTACATATATACATGCATGCATACACATAGAGAAAGGAGAAGAATTACAGCACATTGCATGTATGCATACACAAATGTATGTACACAGAAAGGAGGAGGCATGCAGCACAGCCTTTCCTATTGCATAGTACACGTGTGCACACATACACACAAGAAAGTTCCATAGTCATAGTTGAGGATGTAGTTAATTATTAACATGTTTATTTTAGCTAGGTGGATGAACTTGTTCAATTTCTTCCAGTTTTTTAATATGCTAAAATGAATTGCTACATCTCAAGGGAAATATATAATATGTGGTATTTCTTAAATATTTGAGCATAGTATAGATGTATTCAGAATATCTCCTAAGATTAGCATTTTGTCAAAGACTCTGAAGACAGTGAGTTAGACATGACAAACCCAACCAGATATCCTGATGTAAAGGAATGATATTATGAATGAAATGGTTGAGTAGATAAAGATCCTTCAAACTGTCCTTGTAGTGCCTGAAGGAGCAAAGGGTAGAGAATGTGGAGCCTGTGAGCACATTACCAAAGTGTGCAGACCAGAGTAGAATAATGAGGTGAGGAATGAAAGTGAGAAGACAGAAGTGAGCCAAGCAGAACAACATTGGATGATGATGATGTTGATGATGATGATGGAGATGTGAAGCTGATGGTAAGGACGGTGACAGTAACAGCGGTGATGGATGATAAAGAGGAGGTGAGGTGGATGGTGATGCTGAGGATGCCAATGAAGATGATAATGGCAGTGGTGGCATGATGATGGTTTTAATGATGGTGATGATGGTGGTGACGGTGATGATGGTGGTGACAATTATGATGTTGGTAATGCTACTGCTACTACTGATGACCGTGACAGTGCTGTGACCATGAAGATGAGGATTATGATGATGATGATGATGATGATGAGAGAAGAATCGGTGTAAGATTTAGTAATATGGATCAACTTGTGTGAAGATGTAGTGAGGTTGTGCATTGAGAAATATCTGTACTATAAGCACTGTGCATTCTGCAGCTGCAATTACTGTCATGTGTTAGCTCCTAATCCTGGTGCTTTGTTAGTGTTGCTTATCTAATATGCATGATCCCCAAAGGGAGTGCAATTGTTTCCCTCTCATTTAATAGATGGAGAAACTGGAAATTTAAAGGTTTAACTTGCTAAGGCCATAGAGCCAGTAAATGTTAGAGCCCCCAATTTGTACAACTCTCCTCTGCCCCAGAACCCTAACTCTTTACCACTCACCTATGGAACAGTTTCTTTATGTCAGGCAGTACTAAGTGTTTAAAACATAAATCCTCACTATGTCCCTTTGAGAAGAGTGCTATTACTCCTTGTTTATAGAGGAGAAATTCAGGCCAATATTGTTAACGAGTCACCCAATCTCATCCAGCTGATAAGAGTCAGAGCCCAATATCAAAATCAAAGCTGCCTCAGTCAGAGAGTAATAAATTAATTTATGTGTTTTATCCAAGATCAGTGAACTTCTGTACTTCATGGCCCAGCAGAGACTGATGACATAGCAAGCAGGAGGGAAGAGTGTGTGGTCCATGGAGTGATGAGTGGTCAGCTTCCAACAAGCATGTGTGGGAAGCCTAAATTCAACCCTCCTAGGAGAATAGTAGAGACCCTGTACTCTGAATTATTGTTTTATGCATTTGTTTTTTCTTGGTTACCAAACAAGGGGAAGAACAATCTAAAAAAAAAAAGATGTTATGTAAAAATTTGACACATGAAAGATAAGACAGTGTTTGGTAAAGAAGAAGAAAATAACACTGAGTGTTATGAGACTTTGGCAAGTTTCATCTTATCCCAGAGGCAAGACAAGGGTTGTATGACAGAGACCTCAGTAGCAGGCTAGGAACTACAGGCTCCTCTATGCCATGTGGGAGATAGAAGAGGCTCTGTTTTGTCTTGTTTTGAATGGGTTTCATTTGGTTTATATTTGGAAATGGCTTGAGCCAGTTTGTTTCCTGGGAAGATATTCCTGGAGCTTTGCAGAAATGTTTCCTAGCATATGAGCAGATACAGATACCACTTGCAGCAAAGTTGGTGACATCAAAGATGAAGATGAAGTTCTGAGAGATATGAGAGGGAAAACGGCACATTTCCATGCCTCCTGCTGTCGCTTTAATAAAGGAGGGTGGGAGGGCCACATGACTTCTCGATGAGTTGGTCCAGAGAGATGGAGAAAGGGTCCTTGGGTTAGACGATATGGGGTCCCTCTGGATGGTGGCGATCCATGGAGCCAATCTCCCCAGGCCCCGGGGTGTAGGTAAAAATTTGCTTCGTCCCCAGTGAGATGCAGAGATACCAGGGACAAAAAGGGAAACAGCCAGGGTGAGGAGAAGCAAAGAACACCACTTTATTCTAGAAACTACAGAAGCTTAAATGCACTCTTGGACCAATCAGATCCAAAAGTCAGAAACAAAGGGGTGCTCAGAGCAAGAGCACAGTCTATTAGCATAGAATGGGGAAGGATGGAAAGGAGGGGTTGGAAGGTATGGAGATGCTCTTACATCCTGCCAGCATTAGCCTTTTGCTAACTATGAGACCTAAAGTCAAAGTCAAGGATATGGACTATATTCCAACAGAAAGTCTTCAGTTTAATATTATCTAGAGAATGGACCTATTGTAATGAATATAAATTGGAATAGAAAACATATTTTTAAAGACTATATTTTATAGTCTAACATTGTAGATGTGATACTGCTACAGGTCATGGCTTTTGCAGGTGAAAGAAAACTTAGGAGTTCATCTCCTTCTTTTTCTTGGGGGAAAATGTGCAGAAAATAAAGCCATTGTGTTGCATAAACCCATCACCAGAACACAGAATTTGGGCAGTTCACTTCTTCTGCATAGAGTGAATTCACACACAAGTGGGAATTCTCATTGCTCATTGGGAATTTCTGAATCTAGAAAAACAAGTCTTTGAATTAAAAAAAAAAAAGAGCGTTTGATTTTCTGGAGCAATACAGAAGAGGAAACCAGCTTTCCAAGGTATTCCTTCTTAGATGCCTCACCATGAGGCAGAATAAAACCTGAGACTAGAATAATTTGGAAACAAAAGTCAATCCTCCAACTAAGCAACTCTGTGACCCTGGGCATTTTCCTTAGTTTCTCTGTGATGCTCATTTCTTACCTGTTTAACAGGCAAAGCTACTAATCCAGTGAATAAAACTATTGTAAAATTGAATAAATGAATGCAAGTAAAAACTTGGCTCAGTTTCTAGCACTAAGGTGGTTTATTAAATGTAGACTTGAGTGTCCATCTAATTATCCATTCTTTTATTTAAACTTCTCACACATAGGGGATCCATGGTTTGTGGCTGGAAGATCATGCTAAGTGTGCACAACTAAGCATTATCTTGAGAAGACATTCTTGTTGGAAATAACCAGAAAACACTTCAAACTTACTATCATAGTATACATAGCAATGCCATAAAGTCAGGGTGGAGTCTGCACTGGGTACAACCTGGAGCTAAATGTGTAGGTTGACCTAAGGCTCTAGTACCTATTCTTGGGTGTCCATGCATGGGTTGGCGTGGCAGTGGCAGGGATTAGGGTGAAACAGCCCTAGGGAAGAGTTCATCAGCTTTGGATTTGGGACATAATGCCCATCATTGGGTTTTTGAATCTGTATAGTGGGATCTGCCACTTTCCTGCCATTGAAGCTTCTTTGGTAACCACTTAAGGGTGCATATAGAATTCACTGAAGAGTCTCACAGATTCTCAGGTCCTAAGAAATATCAGCTTTTGGAGAAACCATTTCTCTCCATCTGGATGCTTTTCTTTGTTTGCTGTCTGCATGGGATTCCTTTTATTCTAAATGAGGATATTGATCTTTTATAGATATTTATCTCAGTACCTTTTCTAAATTTAGTTTCCATCTCACCAGTCTTCCACGTAATTCTTTTAATTAGCAGAAATGGAAAATGTCAAGTATAGAAAAAGTATTTTTATTGTACTTCTTATGATAAATGTTTTATTCTCCTACTTCACTAAGTTGCTATTAGATGTCAGAAAAGAGGGAGTTCCTTTTTTTATTTTAGAGGAAATCTGATCCAACTTTGACCAGTAGGTACTTTTAATGTCATCAATAGAAGTGAGAGTGCCTTGTTTTAAAGATGGAAAAGTTTTCAATTTTTTTTCAAAGACCCTTAGATATCAAAATCCTCCTATGATCATGCTTTAGTAGGAGACTCATTAATAAGACAAAAATTTGGAGGGAAGGATTCTTAGAACGTATTTGGAAATTTTCTAAACTCCACTTTTTATAAAAGGAAAGAGAGAATTTTCTAACTTGCCGTCTATGGAAAAACCCATAAACATCTCGATATTTCTAAACTTTTACACAGTACGTTTATTATCAGATTTCTCTTCTCAGAATTTTCCATCCTGGTTGAAAATGCCAAATTGTCTTTGGGGCAAATAAAAGACTTTCATAACTTATGTCAAAGAGATTCTTGGGAAGTCTACTTTTGTGTGAAAGGATTTTATTTATTATTTTAGATATTACTTCTACTTAAATATTTTTATATTAAAAAAACAGGGTTAAATTGCATTCATACAAGTATTGCCTTTTAGGAAGTATAGGTCTGTGGTTATTGTTACAACTTTAAAGCATTCTTTTTATCAGTTTCTTCTTAACTTATGAAGAAGACCAGAAGATATGGCTATGCTCAGAATTTATCTGCTCCACTCAAACATATTTATATTTTCCATCTTTATTGAAAAAACAAAACAAAAACAATAACATAATCCTTTTCCAAGATCATCCCCTTCATTCAACTCTTAAAATATTTGGAGAATACTTTTTGGATTGTTTTTTCTTTTGCACCATAGTTTGGAAATTTGTCAAAAGTAATAATACATGCTATGGTTAAAGAAATGGCTGAGAAAGGCTAATAAAAGAACCAAACTTCCTGCTTCCATATTTCCAATCTATTGCCCTACCATGCAGAGGAAAGCATGCAAGATTCTTTGAACCATCTGTTTTTAGGTCTTCTGTATCTCCACAGATTCAAGTAATGTGCTCATACTATTTATTTATTTATTTAATTGAGATCCTTTCTAAGACTTCTGGCTCTGACTTCTGAGATTTTTGATCACAAACTTCACAATCCAAAATTAGCAGTTCAGCCCAAGTTCTCTCCCTTTTAAGTTCCTTCAAGTAAACTGGGCTTTCAAGGTCAGAATTTAAGGGCTTAATCAGCCAGGCTAAACATGTTGCTCAAGGTCAAGAGGACATCATAAGTGAATTGTTTCACAGGAGATTTTATTGTTAACCATTATGCTACACTTTGAGTCTAATCTCCTTAACAGAAAACAGAAGGAACACAAAAGTTTAGGATCTTTTAAAAATATCTTAGTCTGGATTGAGACACAGAATAAAAATTACTTTTTAAAAGGCAGTTATCCTTTGATGGGGAAGAAGGTGTTAGCTGCTAGGCAGGTATTTTTTGGGGGCAATCACCTATTCTTGTGGTGGGGAGGGGGCAGAAGTTGCTGATCCTTTGAATGACTGCAAAACCTTCTTCAAGTTGTCCTTTTGTTTCAAATAAGGCCTACAAGAGAAACCTACAAAGAGCCAGCCCATATCACCAGTTACCCTGATATCTCTTCTAGATGACCTAGAATAAACTTTGCTCATTATAGAAAATTCCCCACTCAGAAGGCTTTCCCATCAGCTTTTTTGTTGTTTTCTTTTTTCAAACACTCAAAGTATGAAGAGGTGACTTCTAACTGAGCATGCTCAGGAATGAGTGCATCTTTTCATGTGATGAGGAGTCCTATATGAATGTGTGTGTTTCCCCAGTAGAAGATCATTGTCTTTTTTGCTTGGGAAGACACACTGATCTAGGAATGATACCCAATGCTCTTCTTACTTGTACATGTAATAACCTTTTCCCTTCTCTCTTTTCCCTCCACTGGCATTGCACTCACCAAGAGACCCTCCACCATGGTGGGTTACAAAAGGCATTGCATCTGATGTCTAGAGGTGGCTCTAATTGTTATTTTCATGAGCTTTGTTATAACTTGGCCAAGTAACTGTTGCTGAAAGCTCAGTCTTTGTTGCTGATGTCAATCCAATAACTAAGATACAGTTTTGAGAAAAAAGAATAAGAAGGTTTATTGCTTTGCTAGCAAAGGAGAAACACAGGGGCTCCTGACCCAAAGGCTATGATTCTGCTCATCAGCAGGAACAAGGGGGGTTTAAAGGCTACATTCCACATGTTCTCTGTTGGAATTTTAAGTCACTTGTTAATTTGGGAGATAGTCATTTCTGAGATCTTCTGGTACCATCCCCAAAGTCTGGATTACTTTGTTCCTATGGTGGATGTGTGCTCAGGGACAGAGAACTCTGCCTAGGATGGGGAAGAAAGGTAATCCTGCTTCCCCTGAGATTGCAGAGGGGGAGAGATTAGGGAGAAGCAAGGAGAGAGAGAAAGAAACATGCCCATTTAAAAAATAAGTTGCAGTGGCAGAGCAGCAATGGCTATATTCAAAGCATAAAGTGGACCACTATTTGATCTTTTTTGATTTGTAGTCTCTAACTCCAGTCTGTTTCTGTTGGAGAACTCAGAGATTATGACAAAGTTGAAATAATAGAAGCTGTTCTATGAGAATTTTTACCTACATGATCAAAGTTAATACATATACCTATGTTGGCCAATATGCAGTACATTTCCCCCCAAACATTGTCCTAGATTTGAGGTAGGACTACAGTACCTCATGATATACCTAATACTCTCACTTTAAGTGTGTGCCCAAATCAGAGAGATCTTCTTTCCCCATGATTCGTACCTTCCTAGGTTTTTGTGGTTCCTATTTTATTATTTTAATGTGAATGACTCTTCAGAAGTACTTTAGAGATGGTTTCCATGTGTTTCCTTCCAGAAATATCCATATTCTTCTACTGTGTAAACTTCACAGCTGTTCGTTTGGCAGATTCCTTTATAATGCTTCATCCTGAAAAGACTCCAGGAGAACTTTTGCCCTAGAACTTATGAAAGTTATTTTTCTCATTCCAAACTAAAAAATTAGAGTACAAGTCAATAAATACCGGCATTTTATTCCAGTGTTCCAATTTTATGTACACCTTCATTGATTTTATGTAGTTTGCCTTTCCAGTGTGGGAGATTTAAAAAAAATAGTTTCATAATTGTGAAAAAAATACAAACATGTAATTCTAATATTGTGTCTGTGGTAGTCAGATTTCTGATAATGGAACAAATACCCGAGATAATCAACTTATCTTAAGAAGAAAAAGTTTATTTTCGCTCCCAGTTTTGGAACTTTCAGTCCAAGATTGGTGGGTCCCATTACTCTGAGCCTGTAGCAAGGCACCAACCACATCATGGTAGCAGTGCACCTCAGAGCAAGAGCATGCACATCGTGAGCCAGGGAGTAAAGAGTGAGCCAGGGAATCATCAGCTCCTTCAACAGATGTCCTCAGTAACCTAAAGGCCTCCTACTAGGCTTTCCCCTCTTGAAAATACCACCACTTCTCAATAGCACCACCCTGGGTACCAAGCCTTTATCACATAGGCCTTTTGGGGACATTTAAGACCTAAACTATAGCAGTATCCTTGTCAGGTACCCAAGACACATAGATCAGTGTACTAGGATGTTCACTAGTTTTCTTATCTGTACATTTTATGAGGCAATCAGGAGCTTAGTTACTTCACTTCTGTTCATTTATCTGTGTAGACTTCTTCCTCTTTAGTGAATGAGTCTAAGATTGTAATAGAATGTGCATTAGTCTAGTTAGGTAAAGCTTATTTGTGTAATATCAAATATTTAAGAATTTGGTAATAACTGAAAAAATCACTTGGATCTTTATTTTATGTAGCTGTATAAACTCTGTCACACTTAATTAGCAATAATTATGCTTTAATAAAAGGCTCTGGTACCTAACTTGCTTACTAAATATAGACTTAGAATATTTTTGTTTCTTCAGAGGGCAAATTTATCTCACGGGCCACTCTTTCTATAAATTTTACTCTGCAATGCTCATTTGTCACATTCTATAACTTTGGAATGAGATCTCCTATACATGAGTATGTGAATGTAAAAAAAGAGCTCTTTAGATTTGATATGTGTTTGCATTAATTTACTTAGGCTGTTGTAAAAAGAACCACAAACTGGGTGACTTAAGCAATAGAGATTTATTATTCACAGTTCTGGAGACTAGAAGTCTGAGATCAAGGTATCAGCAGGGTGGTTCCTTCTGAGGCCTTGCTTCTTGGCTTGTAGATGGCCATCTTCTCTCTGTGTGCCCATATGCATGTGTCTGTGTATAAGTTTCTCCTTTTTATAAGAACACTAGCCATACTGGATTAGAGTCTACCCTAATTTAAATTTGACTACCTCTATAAAGACGTTATCTCTATTTAAGGTCATATATGAGGTACTATGAGTTAGTACAAACAGAAATCTTTTGGCAGGGAAGGAAGACAATTGAGCCCATAATAGTGTCTCTATCTTACCAATAATGAGGTTCACTTTCTTAAAGTCAGTATTTGTTGGACAATCATACATGTATGGATATTAAAAAATTCCTAATGTTGTAATTTCTACTTATGCAAAATTTTCAGCAATAAAAGGAATAAGTTGGTGTTTGATAGCAAAATGATCCCAATTATTGAGAAAGAAACATTTGTTCTCCTAGGTTAGGAATACTAGAAATCACTGAAACTGGAGTTGCACTGATGTGGAGGTTTTCTCTGGTAAATGTGATTCCTAGAATGATGTTGTGTTTACACGTCGCAATTAATTCATGGACTTTTCAGGAAGGTATTTGTACTTCATCCCTTGCTTTATGACTAGACTTTAAATTGGCATGCATTCTGCCTCCTTCTACTTTTCAGTCATTGCCCTGAGGTTTGCTGAGAAGGCTGAAAAGAGCCACGTTTCCTGCAGAAACCTCACTTTCCCCTCTCTACCCTCTGTAGACCCTGGTACTTCCTGTGTGTCCCAGCTCATGACCTGTCATGGCCCCTACTCTTGGGAACTGCCAAAAATGCTTTTAAGTTGCAGTTGTCTCCTTGCCTATGAGCTTTGCTGTACATCAGATTTTCTATTTATATACAATGTTTTAAAACTTTGCTGCTGCTCTAGACACTGCAGCACAGCTCCAAGGCTCATGGGCCCTAGGCAACACCCAGCAGAGTAACTTAGCTTTGCTATCATCTGTGTCCTCCCTGCACCTTTGGGCATCCTCCATGCCTCCTTCTGGATTTTGTGACTCACTCTTCTTCATTTCCAATAGAATTCTTTCACTTGATGGCTATGATAAAACCTGTTACCTTGTATTATGCTTGGTTATTGTGTTCTATTTTCCCTGGTTACTAAAGGAAGGAACCGGGTTATTTCATATGTGTGGACACAGGACACAAGTGTCCTTTCAATGTAAGAAAGCCATAGGACCCCCTCAGACAACCATTCCTTTCAATTGCAGAGCCACACAGGTTGAGAATTAAAGGAGGACAACAAAAAGAGTTTTATAGCTCAATCATTATGGTCAGCCATGAGTGAAATGTTATTTTCCCAGGTCTCTGTTCCCTTTGGAATGTATCATGGTATTTTCGAATAAACACAATAAGTTTTAAGTAAGTAGAAAAGATTATGGTATAATTTTAATGTCCCCCACCCCTACATCAGTTAGATTCTCTCACCTTATGTTTACTTGTGGTAGGCAGTCATGTATACAAGAAATAAAATACCACCTCTTATATTCCTGGAAGCTTAAGTAAGAAAAAAAGTTAAGTGTATATTTGTATTCAGTAACCACCTTTCACCAAAGAAAAGTAATGTTTAAATCTCCTACTTGAATTTTCCCATTTAAATCCTGGCTCTGGGAATCATTAAGCCTTAGAGTGGGCAGAGCTGTCTGGATGCTGGGGCCCTAGCCTCATTATGTGGAGACAACAGCCTGGGTCAGGGGAGGTCAGACGACTTCTTAAATTAATGAGAAACTTGGTTGTGTGTATATAGAGATAAAACCTCTGGATAGATGTTTTTAGAAATTAAATTGGTGAGTTATTTTATCTACAGAATTGCTAAAGTTTTAGCTCCTTACAGATATCCACATGGCTTGGAACTTGTAAGACAGATTTTGAGTGGATAACAACTGAATGTGCTTTTATATAATTTAGTTGGCTAACTGAAATTAAATTATTGTAGAGCTCCTTGGTGGTAATAATATTTGAGAAACAAGGTATTGATAGTTATATCTTATAACTATATAATTATATATACATATGTACATACACTTATATACACACATATATATATATACATATATAAATATATATGCATATATACTATAACACATATTGTATTTATATATATTTAAAAGGAAATGTGGCAATGTAATATTTCCTAAGTTATATTCTTAAATACATGTCTCCTACAAGGGATTGTTTATAGTTTTAATTCCAAGATAACTTAACTGGTAGCACTTTATTATTCTGATATATAGGAATGATAAGTTTTGAAAATAGAGCATTTTTAAGAAATCTTGATTTTTTTCCCTCCTCCTCCTTATTTATTTTGGTTTGTTATTTCCTTTTCCTTCATTCCCACTCTCCCTTCCTGTTCACTTTCCTTCTTCCAGCCTTTCTCCCTTCCTTTACTCAGACCTAGAATGAAGTGTAAAACAGCAACACCCCATACATCCTGCCAAATATGCATTAGTTTGAAAAAAAAATAAATTGGGATCTGTACCAGTAAGAAAATAAGATAATCAACATTTGGTTCTTAACTAGAATTCACCTAGTGTTAGAGTTGCTGGATTAAGCAAATAAAAACAGAATGGCCAGTTCAATTGACATGTCAGATAAGCAATGAATAATATCTAGGTACCATGCAAGAGTTTTGACATACTTACATAAAAACATTATACTCTTGGTTTTCTGAAATGTGAATATAATTCAGCATCCTTTATTCCATCTGGCCATCCTATAAGGCAGGAGGATTGTTTTGAGAAGTAGCACAGCTGGCTGGACTTGCACATGATATTTGCTTTTGCACATTATTCATGTGTGATTGTTACACCTCAGGAAGTGTCTCCTTGGTGACCGCAGGATGCACACATGTGTATTTTGATGCTGCCATAAGGTCTAAGGGAGGTCATATTATGCACGTAGGCATGCAGAAAGTGTCTAACTGGGCAGTTCCCTCTCTTCACAGAGGTCCTTGGAGATTCTAAATGTCTCCTTTTATGCGGGAAATTTCTCTCCCACAAGTTGAATAGAGTCTGGCAGTTGTCCAGGATGACTAGGAGCTGTGACAATTCTAGAGGCATTATTTTCTGGTTATTTTTCCGTCCATCTCCTGAAGAGAGAAAAAAGTGTAAATAAGAAACAGGTGGTGGACCCTTGCAGTTAACTGGGCAAAGTTTCATGAACAGAAGATTTAAGGCAGTTTAAAGATGTGCTCTAAATTCTAGTGGGAATTAGTTTTTATTAAACTCTAGTTTGGTCTCATTTCATTGCTCAGTTTCAAGAGCAGGAAAAAAATGACAATAAAGGATTTAAACTTAAGTGATTTTCTGCAATTAAAGTCTTCTGGAATTTTAAAAAGCCCAATTATATTGGCATTTGCCAAATATAAATGCATTTTCCATTAGTTCAGCCAAGAGAAGCTGAATTGGCTCTTAGATTCTAAAGGAGCTGATTTTGTATCACCACCTGGGGAATCAGGGACTCCAAATCTGGTCCTTTAACTGGTTGTGCCACCTTTTAAATTTCTACAGAAACAGGAAATATTCTAATACCAGGTGCTTCTCCTCATACAAATTCATGATCCCAAACTGAATGGGTAACAGACGAGGATGGTATTATGGTTTGCATCCTAAATGTCCCTTAAAGGCATGTATGTTAAAGCCTTGGTCTCCAGCCTGTGATGCTTTTTGGTAGGTGGTGGAACCATTGAGAGGTAGAACCCAGTCTAAGGAAGTTAAGTCATTGGAGATGTAACCTTGAAGGAAATATTGGAGCTCCATCCCTCTTCTCTCTCTTGTTTTGCTTCCTGGATGCCATGAGGTAAATAGATTTTCTCTACCATATGCTTTCTGCTGTGATGTAATGTGCCACCAAAGGCCCCCAAACAATGGAACCAACCACCCATAGACTGAAACCTTTGAAACCATGACTCAAATAAATCTTCCCTGCTTTGAAGTTGATTTATCTCAGGTATTTGTTACAGTGGAAGAAAGCTAATGAACACTGCTAGTTATCTTTGTGCACAAAATTCATCCTCAATGAGTGTCTATAATCCTGAAAAAGACCTAGGTAACTCTTATGTATGAAATTATCACAATGCTGGCACAACACAATAAAAAAACACAATAACCCAAAAGCAACACCAAAACCTATTTATTTATTTATTTTTTTGGTACAGGGGGTTGAACTCAGGGGCACTCAACCACTGAGCCACATCCCCAGCCCTATTTTGTGTTTTATGTAGAGACAGGGTCTCACTGAGTTGCTTAGTGCCTTACCATTGCTGGCTTTGAACTCATGATTCTCCTGTCTCAGCCTCCCCAAGTGCTAGGATTACAGGCATGTGCCACTGCGCCTGGCTCACTGGTACCTATTGAAGGCAGGGACAGCAGGTGCCATTGTTAACATCTGGTGTTGGGGCCACTTCCCACCCCACTGTAACCAGCTCCATGACATTTTGCATGCATTAATTTCCATATACACACAATGGGGGTAATATGAGTATCTACTGGATTTTGTGAATGTTTTAGTTAGATTTTCCACCACTGTGAACAAAAGACCTGACAAAGATTTTAGAGGAGGAAAAGTTTGACATTCACAGTTTCAGAAGTCTCAATTCATAAGATGGCCAGCCCTACGCTTCAGGGTCCAAGTAAGGCAGAACATCACAATGGAAGGGTGTGGTGGATGGAAGTAGATCAGAACATGGCATGAGGAAGCAGAGAGAGATTAAGCTCAGCTCACCAGGGATAAAATATATATTCCATAGGCACACTCATAATGACCCACCTCCTCCAGCCACACCATACCTGCCTACAGTAACCACCCAGTTAATCCCTGAAAGTGAATTAATTCATTGATTAGGTAAAAGCTCGCATAACCCAAACATTTCACCTTTAAACTTTCTTGCATTATCTCACACATAAGCTTTTAGGGAACACCTCATAGCTCAACTATAAGAGTGAAGATTTAGAGTTGATATACATAAGCACATAGAACATACTAATTACTCTGTAAGTACTAGTAATAAATAGATGAAATGAGTTAATATAGCTTAACACTCTTACAACCAGTGATCAAGTTTATTAGTTAGAATGGTGACCATTGGATTGTTATCTGGCAGGGATCTCAAGTTGGTTGCTTTTGTGTGTGTGTGTGTGTGTGCTACCTTTGTCTTTAGAGGCCAAGGGAAATCGATGTAGCTTTTATTTGACTCTCCCTACAAGATATCATCTGCTTTTACATAGCTTATTTCATTAAAAAAAAATCAGCATTAGATGGTTTTCATTTTTACACATGTGTGATCTGGTTTGGAGACATAACATTCCAGAGACAAGATGCAGGCTATCAGCCTCTGTCAAGAGATGAATATTTGTTTTCTTAGAATCAAATTTTAAAAGCCATTTCTCTTCAAAATACCTTTTTCATACAATCTCATAAGCATCTTGATACACCATGGCAGTAGCATCAGTAAAATGGGATACCTATATATATATATTTTTTTGGTACTGGGAATTGAACTCAGGGGTACTAAGCCACATCCCCAGCCCTATTTTGTGTTTTTTTTTTTT